>JANDJT010000124.1:16839961-16850067 GCA_024331685.1 Stegophilus panzeri | reverse complement strand
TAAACCCTTTCCAATAAAGATCTGTAAAGCTTATTTGGATTTGACAAAATTATCTTTAAAATACAGTCTCCTGAAAAAGGGACGTTCTTTTTTTGCTGAAAAATCCATACATCAAAGTAAAAAAAAAAACAAAAAAAAACTTCCAGAGACCAGGAGTTATGGATGTCGATAGTGCATGGTTAGAGATTTATAGCTAAATATTTTCACTAGGGGATCCCCTTACTGACCAACATGGTCCATTACTTGGTTCAGTAATGTCTGGAAAATCTATGAGTAAAATCAGTAGAATTGCACAAGCGCGAGGCGGCCATGGGAAACATGACAGTGATTATGTTTTGCTGGCGAGACAAGGCTTACTTTCTCTGTCCCATATAAACTCACTGACTTAATCCTTATTACACAAATCAGGGGATATACGTAGGCCGTGGTAGCCATGTTTGACCATATGGTCCATGTGAGGGAAAGAGGACCGAAAGAAAAGATTATAGCTGGCAATTCATACTAAGCAGCGTGCTCTGGGAATTGTTTCCAAGAATAAATTTAGATGCCTTTTGCATGTTAAAGAGTAATGTTTCATTTATGTGATTAAGAAAGTAACAAAGTATTTTTTAATAGAATAAAAAAAAAAAAAAACATGGAGGCTGTCTGGTTTTACTTGAAGTTTTATGTGTATGTATGTGTGTGTGTGTGTGTGTGTGTGTCCATGGCTGCTGTCACAGGAAATTCACTAAGTGGGTTAGATTAGATGGGATTACAATAGATTTGCAAACTCCATTGAGATAAAAACATGCACCCGTACACACACACACACACACACACACATATATATGCAGTGGGAGTGGGAGTGGCGGTTGATTCCCTACTGAGGCTGTTCAAATTATACAGCTCTTATCCTTATATACGATTTTTTTTTTTTTTGTGTGTGTGTGTGTGTGTGTGTGTCTGTAGGGGGGCATGTTTTTGTCTTTTGTCATTGGAAGGTGTGTGTGTGTGTGTGGGTGTGTGCGTGTTCATAGACAGGAGTCTACCAGGCGCGTTAATAAAGCTTAATCTTACTCATCACTTCTGTGAGTCAGAGACAGCGAGACAGAGATAAGAAGTGAAGTCACTGCCATCGAGAAGGGCAAATTATAACCCTGCCCACAACACACTTGGGCTTGAGATTCCTCCTCCCCCCCACATGGATTCCACTCATGATCAGTTGAGATTCTTTTGATCTTTTGGCCTCATGTTTAAACACAAACACCCCCCTCCTCTCTCTGTATTTATTTCACTCACACACACACACACACACACACACACACACACACACACACTTTACATTCAGTAGATATGATTATACTAGCAAAGAAGTATCTACAGTAAATTTGTGGGTGAATGTGTGCTTGTGAGTCCGTAATCTTGTATTCATGCACCCTTATAGTGACAGACAAGGACATAATGTACTACAAGTGTACAGGGCTTCTCTCTCTCTCTCTCTCTCTCTCTCTCTCTCTCTCATACACCGCCACATGTTCCCAGCCCTGAGCTGACTGGGAAGCCTGTGTTTTTCAGTGTAACTGAACTGCTGATTAGACAGTTCCCATCGCCACCTTCTTCCATTTTCATTTTCTTTTTACTGTATATATTTACTGAGCACATAGTTCCAAGAATTGCTCTTTTCAAAAATATCAGTCCCAGGTGCTGCCTTGTCCTGAGCAATATTCCAAGGTCCTAATCCTGTGTCTGATCAAGGCCCTGCTCTTTCTCTAATGTTCATCCAGGTATCAGCTCCTTCCCTGGTATCAGTCCCAGGTCCTGAACCTATTTCAATCCCATTCACAGGTCCTGAAAATTCCTCAGAATCAGTCTCAGGTACCACTCCAAGTTCTTAAGTTCTGATCCTGCCCCATCATTGTTCCCTGATCTTTCCAAGAGGCATTATCGGTCTGAATATTCCTGACTGCTCCCTTTCAGTAACATTCCGAGGAACATTCCTCACTGTCAGCCCCAGTTTCTGAACATTCCCCACTGTCAATCCCAGACCTTGTGCTCCCTCCATTTGTCAGTCCCAAGCCCTGTTCCATCCCCAGTATTAGTATTAGATTATGACTCTTCCTTAGTAACATTCCCATATCCTAATCTCTTCCCAAAGACAGTCACAACTCTTGTGATTCCAATGTCACAGGTTCCAATCTACCATCAATGTCTTCAATTCAGGTCTTTTCCCAAATTTAAGTCCTTGGTCCCAATCGATCCAAGTATCCTTTGCTGCAGAACAAAAAGTCCAGGGATTGGATTCAGACCTGATTCAGCTTTTCCTACCTGGGTCGAGTCAAAACAAAAGTCCCAGGGTTTGAAACAACCCATTGTGTTTCAACCTGGATAAGTGTGTTTGGATAAGATCCAGCTCCAGCCCCTGGATTTTTGGTTCTTTGTTTCTCAACTTTCCAGATCCTTCTTTAGTAGAAGTCCCATGCTCCTTCTCCAGTTTTAGTTCTAGGTCCTGATCATTACACAAAATCAGAATCAGATTTAAATTTTTCCCCTACTGCCAATCCCAGGCTTCACAACTTCACCAGGAATCTCCAGTATCAGAAGCTACTTAGGGCACCTGAACAAAACTTTAGAATGGCTTCCTGACATTAGTTACTCTTTCATGGACCAATAAAAAATTGATAATACAAACATAAATAATAAATTGCTCCTTAATGCCATTCTTTGAAATATCTGAAATCCAAAACCTTTTCAAATAGCTCTCCATGATGACACTGTAAAGATTTACAGAGACAAGGTTAAGTTAACATTCCCCCCACATGGATTTTTGGTTTTTTGTTTGTTGTGTTTTTGCTTCTTTGTTGTTGTTGTTTTGTTTTTTTTTGAGTGAGCTGAGATACTAATCACATAATGCTGATATTTCCAAATGCTTATCTTTTCTTAAAAGAAAAGACCTACTTTTATCTGTAAAATAATTGAGAGAAATATTTAATAGATAAGGTATGCCAGGTCAAGCTTGCTTTTGTTATTCTGAGGAACCATGCTGACACACCATTTTGCCTACATAGAGAACACCCTTTAAGCTTTAAACTTGCCATGACACAGTTTTTCTCCACACTAAATAAGTTAAATAATTTCATATCAGCACAGCAGATCAATCATCTGACATGGCCTTCTGTATCACCTTGGGCATGTATTTCATCCTGAATAATTATCTGCCCATTGTCTTCTAAAAAAGGGAGTCATAATTGTGTTGAATAATTCACAGTATGAGAAATTGCTCGGCTCTAGGGTTTCGAGAGCTTATTGTTCCTGAACGAGGTCTCTCAATGGCTGAAAAAAGTGAACTCGTCATGCTCCTTACTCATCACTGGCCGATCACGGATTGGCTAGGTGTATGGTCCACTTGTCCTCATATACACGCGTACATACCTAGACATGCATGAAAGCATCTTTCTTATTTTTCTTGAACGGACCCACATACACACAGGTACAAAGTTACCGAGGACCACAATGCCAAGAGAGAAGCTCATCACATACAAGAGTAACGGTAAATTGGAGTTTTTGCTTTTTATTAGTGAGTTTCTTATTTTTAAGTGATTAGTGAATTTATGTGTTTTAAAGCAAAGTCTGATCCATGTACTCCCATTGACTTCCTACTAAATATCAGTTATCAGGCTGTTATCTCAGTTCTTTCAATGATTTGTCAGATGCCTTTATCTAAAGCAGCTTTTATCCAAAGAGAAACGAAATTCAACTTTACAACTTTTGCAAGACTAAAGTTTCTACCAACTGATGGCAAGTGAGTCGCAGACAGGAAGACCAAAGACGTTCACAGCTAATAACTTGTGTTGGAGAGCCAGGATTTCCTTAGAGTTCAATTAAAGTGTTATCTTTCAGTGGAAGTGCAGAGCCTTCAGTCATTCCTTGACAGTTTTGAGTGAACCAAGCTGGCTAGTTCATTCCACTGTCACAAAACAAGTAAAAAGCTAATAGTTTAAAGCTTTATTTCCACAGGATTTTGGTATCACTAGGTGGTTCCACCAATAATGTAACAGAACGTGTTACTCTGTAGGTGAGGCTAAAACACTTGAACTTGACATGGGCTGCATTAATGATGTAGTGGAGTGAGATGAATGTATGACGTAAATGCATGTCTAGACCAGACTAATTTGATTTTTTTTTTCATTTACATAACCACAGCTCTCATACAGTATATATTGATATTGTGGTCGCCCGTGTGTACCTATGCAGCTCTATGTGTGTGTGTGTGTGTGCATGTGCGCATGCTCTGGAAGTAAGTATGGTTGAGCGAGCCTCATTTGACCCCAATCGAAGACCCTCAGGGTGTGTAACGACACAGAGAGATGCCTCCTCAATACCCCTTTGTACCTGCTGTTTGCCACTTGTACACTTGTATTGACCTCTGCAGCATACACAGATTTAGTTACACTGGGCACAAGGGATAAAATAAGTGTACAAACTTTGCCAAGAACCTGAAAAGAAAAACTGGGGACATTTGGGTTTAAGATCAAAAGTTGAATATGATCTCATCTCTATGAGATCTCTATGAGAATTTTCTGATATTTACATCGAAATATATTAAACATCTTAGAACATGGCACCTTTTGCTTGAGCCCACCAATTTTTCTAGCGTTCAGAAATATTGGAAAATGTGACTGACAGGTGTTGTTGACAATGTGCGCCCTGTTTGATTGATTGTTTAAACAATTAATACCTCTGAATGTGTACTATCGGTTTGAGCCCTGGGTTTTGGCTATGAAGACTGCATTTTTTGTTACAAAATTAAAAAAAAAAAAAAAAAAGATAAACCAACATGAAGACTAGAGAGTTGTCTACCGGAGAAAAGCTATTTTGAAGCTGAGAAAATAGGGAAAAATAATCAGAGCCATTGCACAAGCATTAGGCATAGCCAATACAACAATCTGGATTGTCCTGAAAAATGAAGAAACCTCTGGTGTACTGTCAACCAGACATCAAATAGTTTGGCCAAGGAAAACAACAGCAGGCGATGACAGAAACATTGTGAGAGCTGTAAAAAAAAAAAAAAAAACAACTCAAAACAACAGTCAGTGACACCAACTTCCACAGAGCAACCTCCACAATCCACCGTTCGAAAAAGACTTAGAGAGCAGAAATATAAAGGTCATACCACAAGATGCAAAGCACTCATTAGCAGTAAGAATCAGAAAGCCAGATTGGAATTCGCTAAAGAAATACTGAGATGAGCCACAAAAGTTCTGGAACCAATTAACCTCTATCAAAGTGATGGAAAGGAGAAAGTGTGGAGAAAGAAATGATCTGCTCATGATCCAAAACATACACGCTCATCTGTAAAACATGGTGGAGGTAGTGTCATTGTTTGGGCTTTCATGGCTGCTTTTGGAACATTCTCACTCCTTTTTATTGATGATATAACTCACGATGGTAGCAGCAGAATGAATTCAGAAGTCTACATTAACAATATGTCTGCCAATGTACAGAGAAATGCATCCAATTAATTGGGAGGAACTTTATCATGCAGCAAGACAACAATCCAAAACACACTGCCGACTCATCAAAGACTGGCCAAGTCAATCACCAGACCTTAACCCAGCTGAGCATGAATTTCACCTCCTGAAGAGGAGACTGAAGGGAGAAATTCCCAAAACAAACAAGAAAACTGAAAGAAGCACCAGTAGAAGCCTGGAAAAACATCACAATAGAATAATGTAACAGTTTGGTAAAAGTTGAAATTAAGACATTATTCGATGTAGATTTTTAAAACTATACATATTGAGATCACAAGGTACAAAATGTCAGTTTTGTTTTAAGGTTATCTTTAATAATTTCATGCAGATTAACTTTACTGACATACTGACATTTATGTAATAATCAACGCTTTTATGCTTCACTCTTAATAATATGGTACCAGAGACAACTACCGTTTGCATCTTTTCACACAGCTAATTAATGAGCTTGTCCCATTTCAGTGGAGATCTGGTACTTTCTCTTGTAATTATTTATGTGCATCTAAATGCCATTTTCATTTTGTCTTTACAGTCAGCATTGATGTGGATGACGGTAGGCCATAACATTTCAATTGATCCATGATTTGGAAGATAAATAGGGTTCAAACGTCAACTACCAGCATCAGGAACTGTTTTTATTTCCCTTACAGATTTTGTTTTTTTTTAATATGAAGACAGATTTTAATATAAATAGTATTACAGCTAAACTCCTCTCTTATTTACATTAATACCACCATTCTCTATGTTTTTTTTTTTTTTAAATATATGCATTATATTACTGTTTTTAGTCAGTAGTAAAAAATGTACTTATATAAGTGAAGTATAATAAAAAAAAGTGAAATATTAAATTGTGGTGTTTGTTTTTTCATAACTGTTTAAATAGTGCTTGGTGACCTTTGGACCCTACTGTTTATACAAACACGCTTACACACTTAGCTTTTTAAAAATAATTGTTTATACCTGATAGATAAACTAAACAAAAAACCTATATATTTTTTTTTTTGCAGGAGATAAAAGTGACAGCATTTACTTTGTTGACATTGATGTGGATGGAAGAAGGCAGCAAGGAGAAATGGACAAAAAGAAGAGAGAGAGAAAGAATAAAGCTGACAAGGGACAGAGTCTGCAGACAAAATCAGATTATCTTCACAACAGTGAAATGAATGGGATGAAGAGAGGAGGAGAGGTAGAAGAGATGCCCAAGAAAAGAAATAGCAGTAAGAACAAGGGGACCAGGAAACAGCAAGAGGTAGTAGAAGAAGAAGAATGGGAGAAGAAGAAAATTAAGCAAGAAAACAATCAAGAAGATGAACAATCAAAAAAGATGAAAAAGAAAAGGAAAAATGCAACAGACAGCATGTAAGCTTTAAAAATGTAAAGCTAATAAATGTGAATAAAACACTGTTGATCTGTAGTTACTACTATAGTAGTACTAAAACGGTCAAAGTAATAGTCTGAAAATGAAAAAGTTAAAGGTAATAGTAGTAAAATTGCAACCAATAGCAAGAATAGTTGTAATAGTAGTAAAGTAGTGAACTTGTGAAGGTAATAAAAGTATGAATAAAATTATAATAATGAAATATATATAATACTTTACAAGCAATATAAATAAATCTAGTTGAATTATTTGTAATAAGATTTCACTGGTAATATAATAAGTAAGTAAGATGAAAAAGAGAACGTTCAAGCACCAGTGTATGTAGGTATATACAGTGCCCTCCACTAATATTGGCACCCTTGGTAAATATGAGCAAAGAAGGATGCGAAAAATCGTCGTGTTGAGCCTTTTGATCTTTTGTCTCATGGATATCATGTAAAAATAAAAAGTATTTTAAAAAAAAGTAAAAGTATTATATCTCATAAAAGTAATAATAAAATGTAAACATGGTCAGTTTGGAAGGTCAAGATTTCAAATCTCAGGATTGCCAAGTTATACTGTTGGGCCCTTGAGCCAGACTCTTAACTCCCTCAGCACCAGAATAACATGACTGACCCTACACTTGGACCCCAACATTCCTCCAAGATGGCATATGTTAATAAAATGGTTATATATGTATGTACAATACAAATAAAAATGATCCTGTCTTTTCTACATAAAATGATTATAGCATGCTCAAGTCACATGGCTTTTATTGTTCCTTCAATCATATACAGCTGGTACAGTGAAATGAATCAACATTCCTCCTGGACTGTGGTGCTACATAAAACAATACAGTAACTACATGAGACAACATAGAACTAAGACCTACAAATTTCCACATAAAGTGCACAGTACAGTAACTATTAATACAGGAACAATAGGCACACACAGTTCTAGTTCATTTATTCAGTAAACACTTGATCCTGGTGAGGGTTGCAAGGGGCTACATTCACACATAGGAGTAACTGAGTGTTGCCAATCCTTCTAGTGGCACCTACTGTTTTTTGGGAAGTGTAAGGAAACTGAAGAACCCAGAGGAAACCCATGTAAACACAGAGAGAACATGTGGAACTCTGCACAGACAATACCTTATGCACAGGATTGAACCAGGGACCCTGGAGATGTGAGACAGCAACACTACCTGCAAATGACAACAGTTATGAATGATATTAGTCAAACTTCATACATTCAGCAGTATAATCTCTTGATGTTTTTCATAGTTCTGAGGCGAGCTCTTCGTCAGATGAAGAGTTTGGGGTGGACTCGTTGAGTGAGGAGGAGCTGGAGAAACTCATGGAAGCCATAGATGAGAGGAAGAAGCTCATCGCTACACTGAGAACACAACCTTGGCCAATGCACAAGAAAATGTCTATGCTCAGGTCTATCACATACATTACAGCATACATACACACAGATAAGGCTTTATCCTGATCCACTGCACACAAATGTATTCAGTTTGTAGGCAAACCACACACTCACTATGGTAAAAGCACACTAGTTTTCTGGGGTCATAAGTGAGGAGGGTGACATACACACCCAAGCTTCTTTCCTCTCTCATGTACAAAAAGCTGCACACACTACATACAAGCACAAACCTCATACTAAAAAGATGCAGTATATGCAGTGATTATAGGGTTATATCATAACACCTATATTTAGCGACCTTAATGATTGCAAAAAGAAAAAAAATATGACTCATATGAGTCACGCTGGACTCCTTATTACCTTCATGCATCTTTTTTCTGTAACACAGGAAGTGGCAAGCATTTATAGAGAAATACGAGGGCATTTTAGGAAAAGGCAAAGGGAGGAATCTGTATGCCCACAAGGTCGTGATGACGAAGGTCAGCAGTCATTTGAAATTTAATACTTATCATGTTCATGGTGCTGAGATGCAAAAATCTGTTCACTTACTGGATTTACCAACATATTTGTTTCTTCATGGAAACCGTGTGGTTTGGGCTTTTGTTTCCTCATATTTACATCTAGATGTGTTGAACAATTTAAAACATGACGCCTTTTGTGGCAGATCACCTATTTTTTTTAGGTGAGCAAAATTAATGGAACAGATGGTCTTAAAGTAAATAACACTTAATATTTGGTTACATATCCCTTGCTTGCAATAACTTCATCAACTTGATGACCCACTGACATCACTGAACTGTTGCATTTTTCTTTTGTGTTGCTTTTCTAGGCTTTTACTGCAGTTTCTTTCAGTTGTTGTTTGTTTTGGGAGGTTTCCACACTTCAGTCTCCTCTTCAGGAGGTGAAATGCTGCTCAGTTGGGTTTAGGTCTGGTGATTGACTTGCCCCCCCCCCAATGAAGTCCTTTGTTGTGTTGGCAGTAGTGTTTTGGGTCATTGTCCTGCTGCATGATGAAGTTGGTTATTTGCTATGAAGTAAAAAGCCGGGTGTACGTCCTCTAAGTGTGGCGATTACATAATTTTAGTGAGCCCATTCCAGAAGCAGCCATGCTAGCCCAAGCCATGATACTACACACCTCCACCATGCTTGACTGATGAGCTTCTATGTTTTGGATCTTGAAAAGCTCCTTTCTTTCTCCACACTTTGGCCTTTCCATCACTTTGGTTAATCACGGTTCCAGAACTTTAGTGGCTCATCTCTGGATTTCTTTGCAAATTTCAATCTGGCCTTCTGATTCTTACTGCTGATGAGTGGTTTGCATCATATGGTATGGCCTCTATATTTATGCACCTGAAGTCTTCTTTGAATACTGTATTGTAATACCTTCACCCCTGCATTGTGAAGGATGTTAGTGATGTCACTGACTGTTGTTTTCTGTCACTGACAATGTTTCTGTCATCAACTGCTGTTGTTTTCCTTGGCCGACCTGTTCCATGCCCGGTTGTTAGTACACCAGTGATTTCTTTTCTTTTTTCAGGACTTTACAAATTGTTGTATTGGCTATGCCCGATGCTTGTGTAGTGGCTCTGATAGATTTTCCCTCATTTCTTAGCTTCAAAATAGCTTGCTTTTCTCCTATAGACAACTCTCTGGTTTTCATGTTGGTTTATCCTTTTTAACAACAAATGCAGTCTCCATAAGCAAAACCTGGGGCTCAAACCAAGAGTAGATATTCAGAGCTATTAATTCTTTAAACGATCAATCTAACAGGGCACATCTGGGCAGCAAGAAAGACCTATCAGTCACATGTTCCA
>JANDJT010000124.1:16737718-16751403 GCA_024331685.1 Stegophilus panzeri | reverse complement strand
TATAATTATGATGGAGTAAAAGTACTAGAAAATAAATAAAATACCAAAAAACACATAATGGTGCTACAGATTAAGTTAACATCAGGCTGAAATTATAATATAGTATTTCTCTCCTACTGTTTTATGAATACTCAGACTTCAGACATACTACTCCTTTGGCATACAGTACTGCTTTTCGCCTACTGTATAGTAGGGTAGTAGGGGTATTCAGATACATCCATGGTTACACTGTAAAATCATCAGCTTGATAATGAAATGAGGTTCATTACTCTAGTTTGCACCCCTAGTGGAGTTATAAAGGAATAATGAATTACTCAATTCAATTATGGTCCAAAAGACAATTTTAATTTAGAGCAGGGATTAAAAATTTATCTGGTAGGTCAGATTAGAACCTTTACACTTAAGATGGTGATCAGGAGTGATAAGTGATAGCATTCAGTGTTCATTTTTGTCTGTCTCTTTTCCTCTTGAACCCCAGAGAATTCTGCCCGTCAACCCCCTGCTGGTAAATCTCCGAAGGTCACTGAAAAAGCTGGAACAGCCACCAATGGTAAAGGAGTAAAAATGCAGAAGGACGTTTCATTGGCTGCTGTGAATCCCCGTGCACCTGTGACCCGCTCACCAGCCCGTGGAAGAGGACCTCCGCCAGTGTGATAAGACACAACGCATACATTGAAAAGTGATATCAGCCAGAAGTCTTATGTGTACACAAACATTAGGACAAATATGGCTAGTAAAGCCCTGGTGGAGTTTATTGAGTAGGAAGTTAAGTGAGGGGGAACAGGCAAGAGTGTCTCCTGGTGCAGAATGAAGAATAAAACTACTTATTTCAGATGTTCAGTCTTATCCTCAAAGGGCCAGGTATGGGGAGGAGGAAAGTAGGAGCCACAACTGAGCCTCAACCGAAGGCCAAGATGAACTGATTAAATTATTTAAATTCAATCTAATTTGTATCAAGTCTTTAACAATAGACATTATTACAAAGCAGCTTTACAGATATCTGCATGTACATTGATATAAACAGATGCAGCCAAACTAGAGTGAATAGATTACTTTACCACCTGTGGTATGAATTACTGAGTTAAAGTCTGTTCAAAACTGCAATTGTGTACATACATTAATACGACCAGGCGGCATGTATTACATTTGCGTAAGCCCGTTACTGCCATTTAAAGAAAAAACAAAGCAATTTAAGTAATAACAAAAGGTTTCTTGAAGTCATGACTTATTTTTGCCACATTAAAGTTGGTGTATATTGTTCGCACCCCTGATGCCACCAGCATTCCCACAGAGCCGATGAAAAAGTTTTATACTTACCTTATGAATGGAACACACAGTCATGTCCATTCGTTTTGAGTTTTTCTTCATAGTGTATATTTGAACAGAAACCTACAGCAGCACCGGCCCTTTACAGATAAGGTTGGACACCATTGCCTTGTTTTATCTTCCACTGTTCCACTCAATGTAGTGAAAATGGTGGTGTTGCAAAGTCAAGAAATACCTCAGTGATGGTGCATACCTCAATACATAGTGTTAATCAGCTTTTGGATACTTCTTGTTGGTTTATTTGTCTGTTTCAGCTCAGAGGCAAGTTTTATTAACTTAAAAGTTTATAAACTGATTACACTTTAAATTCAGTAAAACAGTGGGAGGGAGTCAGCATTGGTCTTTCACTCTAAACATCTTTATTAACATTACATCATCTCTGTTTTCCCAAGTCCGTGTAGGTTTGTTAGTTTATTCAAAATAATGAATTGAACTTCAGAGACGTCAGAGAGATCTTTGAGTTTTGACGGTATTCCAACAAGCTTACCTGTCTCAAAGAACTGGCAACAGCACAGCAGTATTCTTCCATCTTATGTAACAGTAGGAAGAAATAAAATAACCAAAGTAGGCTATGAGATTTTCCTTCTGGTTTAGAAATTTACAGTTTAGCAGTTTGATCATCAGAGGGTCCTGGAACCTAAACTGAGATGACATTAATTTTTAAATTTTAAGTTAAACATTTATGTAAGTATGATTTAAAGTAGATTTTAAAGTGTCCTAAATGTACCCTTTCCTTCAGTCTCTACATATTTCCCTTTTTTGTGCTCCTTCATATTTTTTGTAATAACCCTAATTCTAACACCTCCATTGCTAAAGAATGATAAATTACTAAAAAAAAAAAAAAAAAACTATAAAAATGCCTAATTAATAAAAAATAACTTATAAAACTAAATCAGGATATAAAACAGTTCTAACCATAGGTAAATTGCAACACCATATAAAGTATGAAAACATACACAAAAAGAGTTTTACACACTAAAATGGATCTTTTCTTGCTACTGGTGTTTTAAGTGTAAAGGGTTAAAGGTGCACTACACCATTTTTAGGAAAGGTCAAGTTTAGGAGCCATTTTCTGTAAGTGTACAGACTCCAATCCAAGTAGCATCTATTTATAATGCATAATCCAAATTGTATTTTCCATGATATTTAATAATCGGGACAAATTGACAATTCATTATATATTGCCTAAAGGTAGTTGAAAAAGCCCTTTGTTTTCTGTATTTTTGAAACACAATCAGTGAATCCGGAGCCTATTCTGTCCAGGGGCAGGAACACACCCTGGATGATATACGAGACAACTGCACAGCTGTATATTATTGGAAATTTTTATATTTCATTTTACAAGATAAAATGTTATTTTGTCACCAAAATGTGTGTGTCCTATATTTGAACATGTCTTTGGATACAGGTCACTTTGGTATGAAGACTAAGGGCCATATTCAGAGTTGAGTAAGGAGTTAATACTAAAATTGCACACATCATTATTCAGACCTCAGACATAACTGCAGACTTAGCTCAACTCAGATCGTTGCACGTGAGTTGTCTGCTACTGAGTTATTGGCATCTCTCTGTTATGTGCAATTATTAACTTGGACTTAAGCTATTGTTTCTTGCTTGATATTGGCTCAAGTGAGGAGCAGTACTGCTCCTCATGTACTTAAATTCATGTTTTGGGCTATAAAAACTCTCAGAAAACTATGGAATACCATTCAAGGCCAAAATTTATCATTTTATTAATATGACAACTCAGAAGTGTGATTAAAATAACCTACATTACAAAAAAAAATAAACTGCACATACGTTATTGTTATTCAATTCAATTCAATTCAATTCAATTTGCATGAGGTGCTGAGAAAATCAACTTTGTAACCTGACTTATCCGTGCGTAAACATTGAGTTTCGAATTTTAGTCTCTGACTCTGGATATGGCTCTTAGTTATTAAGTTCTGATCTTAGTTTTAAAATATAATGTACAACACCAAATCTAAACAGCTACAAATAGGTTTGTCTGATTTTACAATACTGTATTCCTGATCAATACATATCAAGTGAGTTAAATGTATTGTTATGGCAACTAATGAAATAAATACAGTTCTTGGTAATTGACAGACTTTTGGACATGTTTGTGTGGGCACCAGTAATGAACTTGGAGATGACTGACAGGTTGTTACAATCGTCTGGTTTAGATTACCCAAGATTAGATGGGATTAAGATCGGGGAAGTAGATAATGAGAGCTTTATTTGGAACCAATGGTGAATAATGAATTAGTTTTGGTACTTGAGACACTTGAGCTCTATTTGTATATGAAGGTTTAATTTATTAGGTTTATTTATTTATTTATTTATTTATTTATTATTATTATTATTATTATTATTATTATTATTATTATTATTATTATTATTAGATTGAGCATGCTTTACAAAGATAAGCAGAAAATAAAGTTGGTCTTGAGAATTTACATGCTTGCTGTAACATTCTTGGCCTGAGTTTTATGTGACATACTTGTGTAGCCACCATCCACCCAAACGGCATAACATCATCCAGCAAGGCCATGGTGCAGATTAACCAGACAACCCAAATGGAGTTCAGCTTACACAATGACATCACTGTCATCATCATGCTGTGTACTGTATAGTAGAACCTAGCATTGTTTAAAAAGGTCATTATTAGATCATTTTGCTTATTACACAATGAAGGTTTTTGCTTGCCTTAATGAATATTCATTTTGGGGCGGTTGTACCTATAGATTCAAAATTCATGGCAAATATATTCATTTAGCACCAGCTCTCTGATATTCTATTGTAAGCTTGAAAGATACTTCAGAACTGCAAGTATGTGTAAAAAATTTGCAATTTAGCAAAAGGAATTTTTCATTTGTTCATTAATTTATCTTCAGTAAGTGCTTTATCCTGGTCGGACCACTCCACTCCATCACAGGGCACCATGCACACAAACAAACATTCACACACTTGTTGACCCTTAGGGGCAATTTAGTGTACTGTAGGCAAAACACCCATAATTTATTTTATTGGGGCCTTAATTCATCAGTGGAAACACAGTCTATTCATGAACAAACAATAAATCTCCAAAAATGTGATCGAAACAGTGCTGGATTTGAGTGAGCTTAATTCACACATCTTCCTCTTCCACAGCTTGTCCTGATTTTAGTCTCAAAATCACCTAGGAATAGAATGTGAGAGACAGAGAGAAAGACAACAGTTTTAAGTGATACTTAAAATCTTAATTAAACATAGTAGAACAATAGAAGTGTAAGGAAATGTAGTAGAAAAGACCTCTTTGAGTTGAGCGATCTCTTTGCTCTCCATATTCCTCTGTGCATGGTTGGTGATGGCCTTCACCCGGGAGGCATATCTGAGTTGGGAATTAATTTCTTTTTGTTGTTGTTGTTTTTGTTTACATTAATATCACATTCATGCTTGATTCATAATGCTTTTACTTATTTAGAAACTTTGTATAGCCTTGAACATTTACAGTTGCATAATTTGTTTAAATGCAATAGAAAGGAATAAAGGAAGAAGGAGATAGAAAGGTTATAGATCAAGGATACACAGGTGCCACCTATACAGAGGTCTTTTGTTGGAGTATGTGATTTGGTTATAAAAAGTTAATAGACTCTTCCCTCTAAAGAATTAGGCTATTCCTAGAACACTTAAAACACTTAAAACACTTAAGCATAACCTTACAACAGAGGGTTCCCTTTTACAAAAACAGTGCCTCGATGCATTCTCCCCTTTAACCTTTTCTACATTTCAATAGCTTCTTTGGCATCATTATCCTATTTATTTAGGTCTGTTCTCTAACAAACTCTGGGGCCTTTCAGGAACAGGTGTACTTGTAACAAGATCGTGTGACACTTTGGTTACATACAGTCGGACTCCATTTCCTGGTGGAACTAAATTACAGTAGAGATTTCACACCAGTGGGGCGAATACTTGTGCAATCATAACTCTGTAATTCCCCTGTTCAATATTATGGGCTATTGTGTGTAGATTCATGATATATATTCCCAATTAAGTTCATTTCTAGTTTGTAACACTATGCAAGGCAGTTCCAAATAGAGCCCTTTTAGAAAGCTAGAACCATCCAAAGAAGCCTTGAGGAAATATGGGCATATTTGTGTTTGTGTCTTACATGAGTGAGGTAAGGGTCTCGTCCAAGTTGCAATCAGAAGGAGAGATATTGAGGAACATGAGGGTTTTGGCATTGCCCCCCAGTGAGTCCTGCATGAGTTGTGTCAGCTTGTTGTTGCGGTAGGGAACATGAGCTTGCTCCATAGCCAGAGCCGAGATCACGTCACCAAGAGCACTCAGAGACTTATTAATGGAATTAGCCTCCTGCACAACACACACACACACACACACACACAAACAATATTGGGTAAATTACTGTCCCTAATATACCCAGGAGTAGATCTGCAATTAAAGGAACAGTTGGCAGGCACTGCATTCTTAAGGGGTCTCTGCAATCAATGAATTGCATATGAAGTGATGAAAAAAAATCCTCCTACACTTTCTGAGGCCCAAAATGAAGCAGGGGAAGAAGAATCAGCTAGGCCTTAGGAACAAGGCTGATAGTCAACGAGTCCATGTAACTTAACCTACAGAAGACAGTAAACAAAACTGCCAGTTAAAGGCCAAATGATGTGCTGGGCATTCTGCGTATGATGTAACAATCCAGTTGGGGAGTAAAATGTGGATTGTGTATGTAGCTTAAATCTGTAACCTCCTCCTCCTGGGGCTAGATTTCATGTTGGAAATTTTTGTTGTAATCATACAAAAGGAACCTAAAATTATGATAAATGATAAGACTTTGTCCAGCTAGGTCACAGAAGGATCAAAATTTACACAGCATCCAGACTGCTTCTACTGAAACCTTCAACCCTTCCACCACAAAGCGAATGTGATGTCTTGGGACTTGTTGAAGATCCAAGGCCTGGAATAATAGAAGTCCTTGAGACTGCTGGCCATGTGGATGCCATCACCTCTGGAAGTGTCCTTGAGGAAATGGGTAAAAAGCTTCCCATTCAAGTATGCAGCTAGTCTCCTGTCAGTATCAGTCTATGTAAAGACACATGCCTGGGAATACTAATTGAGAAACATCTCTACCTCACTCTAATGTATAGCCTGAAAAGCTATGTGAAATCCAGCACCAAAGAGATGAATCCCTGGAAACCACCTGTGATTCCTGGCAACCAGTTAAGGCTTGACCACATTTATTACAAACAGAAATATGTACACTCCCCCTATGGTCAGTGCCTAAAGTCCTTTAGTGCCCTGAAGCTGCCTTTACTTCTTCAACAGTTATTTACATCTGCAAGTAAGCAGCAAGAAGAAAAACTCATTTGTTTATTCCTGGACTATCAGTCAATATTTGGCACCAGTTACAAAGATTTAGGCTGTACCTATCCAGCCTCTTCCACATGCATGAACTCATACATGTGTGTTGTTACTGAATGGGGAGAGAGAGCACATGCCATCCCTCCAACCAAGAGAGCAAGACTAATTTTGCTCTCTTGGACTCCGATGGCTGTGGTCACAGAGGGCTGTGGCTTCAAACTCTACTTACTTGGCCGCCATTTCTTTTCTCAGCTCACAACAGCCTGTCTTGGTTGTTTCACTTCAGGCATCCAGAGGGGCAGCCTGCCAGGTGGCTGGAAAATTGGGACAATATGACTTTCAAGTTGAGCATTAGCATGGCGTGCACCACAGTATAGCCAGAGTCCTGGCAGGAAAGGGTCTAGAATCCACATGTGAATGGTATCAAGCTGGTAGAGCTCTAAACTCCCTGGCCTGTAGTGGATATTCTTGCTACATTAGCAGTTGGTAATATTAGAGACTTACACAAAAATGACATTGTCCCTTTGGCTCTCAGACATGTGGGGAGGTCTGAACAGTTACAAATGCAGCCTCAACAGGACGTGTATTGCACTCTCACCTTGGCCCTGAGACAGAAGGTGAATAAGATGAATTCCATGTTAATTAGATGAAGCAATACAAATATAAGGAATTGGAGCCAGATAGTGACAGGATCCCTGTTTGACACATTGGAAACCCCAGCTGTCAGAAAATACTGGCTGTGCTGGTCTCAGAAAGAGCCACACCATGGTGTGCTGTATTATCAAAAGGAGAATGATGCTGGAACTCACACTTGGCTCCACCTGGACTAGTATATTGCAAGGGAGATTTCAGATTCTTCTCATAGCCCACCCTTCCCTCTGTGCCATTGACCTTGAGGTTTCAAGGGTATCTCTTCTTGAGGTTGTGGAAACCTTGGTTAAAAAACTTCTTGCCAGAACACATCTGTGGACAGTGTAAATATGGCAAAAGAAATGACTCAATCTCCACATTGGGAACAAGCCTAAAAGGTGAGATATCTTGTCCATATAAGGGATAGCATGAAGAAAAAAAGTCCTGAGCAACAAATTCCAAACACAGTGGAAACATGCCTGTCTGCCTTTTTACTAAGCACTTGGGCCCAGTCCTATATCAAGTCAGAGGGCTAAGGAGCACTAAACCTATGACATCCACCTGCCTCAGGATCTGTGGCAGTTCTACAGTTTTACATCTGAGTAAGAACAAGAGGAAGGCACCATTCCAGTGCAAACCACCCAAACCGGATGGGTGGTGTATAGGCTCCTACACTGTACAGGACCTAACTCAAGAGCATTAACAGTTAAATTTAGCAGTTTAAGATAGGTAGGTTTTTTTTATTATTATTTATTTTTTTACTTACAAATCATTGCAGGTTCAGTTCTTGGTTAAATGCCTCCAGTCTTCATTTGAGCTGTTAACAGTTATTTTAACCTTAAGATCAATGCTACTATATAATATATCATTTAAATTCTATTAATTTAATGAACATAATCACCTTCAGCTGGTCATCTTTAGCTCCCGTCTTCGCTGCTCTCTCGCTTCCTGCCAGGTCAACAAGGTTCAGTTTGCCAAATGTCATGCTGCCATTGGCCAGGTTGCGACTTTCCAACATGATGCTTATAATCAGGTGAGAGCGAGAGCTTTCTATATTCATCTCTGTAAGGTCAACCACAGCGCCAAGTAACCATTTAAAATTCACAACATAGTAAAATTCATATAGTCAACAGGATCACATCCTAGCAGAGAGTGGTTAGGAGTGGTAGTGTAGCTAGTTTGTAGCGGTGTGTACACATTTCCATTAAATCATAGTACCAGAGCTCAGCTATGCACAAAAACCAAAACAATATTTAAGATGTTAAGCAGACCATGTAGTGGTCAATGAGCCAAAAAAGAAATTAACCAATGGTGTTTGACAAACTATAGGGTCCTATACATTTGTAGCAACTTTGACTAAAACATACTGGTAGCTGCAATATGTCGGTTGGCAGAGCCCAGTTCAAAGAGAGCAAAGAGCTCGCCAGCACTAGTCGCTTCTTTTGCCTCTGCTCCTTGGGCAAATACAAGCCCCTTTTTGTCCTTTTTAATCTCTATGCGTTTTGACAGTGCCTCAGCTGGGCTCACAAAGAGGTCCTGTAGCCGATCGTTATACAACTCCAACATAGAAGCTGACACCTGAACAAAGCATAGAAAGAGTAGAGAGATGAGGATGATGATTGTCTAAGTGTTATCATACTTTAAATGTATTAAAGCTTAAAACAACAGAGGTTCCCAAGATCATGCTCTAAATCCCCAATTCACATTTCTTCTAGTTTAGAGCTCTCAATACATGCAAGTAAACAGAGAGAAGTATGTCTTAGATACATCACAAGAGAAGAGAAGAGAAGAGAAGAGAAGAGAAGAGAAGCAAATCTGTGTTTCAGCCTGGTGCTACTCAACCCTGCCCTTAGCAGTGTGCACCCAATGTTCTGATTAGCTTGATTATTGAAGTGGCCTTATCCCAAGACCATCCATAAACTTCAGAGGTCCCTTAGCTTCATTAATTACTACTGGCAGTTCATCAGGAACCTCAGCACTGCAGCCACACATCTCACCTCCCTCCTTAATGGTTCTCTGTTCCCAACCCATTTATGTTTGTCTACAGTTTGTAGTCTCTATTGAAAAACCATCCTTATGCTAGTTCACAAGGTCAGGGATTAAAAGTATGAGTAGTCTTAAAACCCTGTTGGGGAATCTATATATATATTTTAATATATTTAAATATTTAAAAACTTCATACTTCTCTAAGAAACTGTCCCTCAAGACAAAACTGTCCATCAAACTGACCCTTAAGGTGTGACGTCAATGTGTGGATTGGTCCCTGTATCTGCACTGACCATTAAAACATGAAGAACATCAACACTTGTCTTTTCACCAAACTAGGTGGATACACCTGCTTTTCTTTCAATATTTCCTACTGACATGGATCCAAGAATGTCAAAGCAGATGTCACAAGTTCACAATCAACCACAAGTTGACCCACTGCTACCACCCAACGTCAAGCTTGCCTGCTTGGTTGCTCATATCCTCTTGGAGATGAGGTTGGGGAAGCCAGGAGAGGCAGCTTATATTATTCCCTTATTAGTGTCTTCACCTGCACCCTGGTAAACCTGCACCAGTTTTGTCCTATATTGATTGCTAGTCTGTGTTAATGGCATTCTATATGATATGTGTCTATATCAGTTGTAGTCTTATTAGTATTTCTTAGTGCTTAGATCATTATTTGTCTCTCACACTTCCTGGTCATTGTCTTATTTAAGTTCAGTCACTTGATTCTGGTGTTCTATGTTTCTGTTTCTTTCTAGTCCACATTTTGCTCTTGCTCTTGGTTTGTCTGTTTGTCACAGAAAACCAGTGACTACCTTTCCCATCCTGCACTGCAGCCTACAAACATGGCCGCCATTGACTGCAATTCCCACTCATTCATTCTAATCACTCATTCATCCAATCTCACACAGTTTAAAAGGACTTTCAAGGCATTCACTATTTGCGAAGTATTGAGTGTTCTCACCATACCAAGAGTTTGTACCCAATTCCTAATTTTGATTCATGTTCTTTGATCTTGTTTCTCATTCTCGATTCTTCCCTTGCCTCGTTTATGCCTGTTTGCAGATCGCCTGACCCATTGCCTGTTTATGACCATGTTATTGTTTCATGATTTGGATTTGTCTGCCTGCCTCTCTTTATTAAAAGCTCTTATCTGCACCTTCATTATGTTAAAAATGTGACACTTTTATTTAAACTGTTGTTATCCCAGTGCCTTTTTGTTACAAGACATGAAAAGGAGTAAAATAAAAGTTCTGTGGTTAAGTATAGAAAAAAAGACTTGACTGTTGACTTGGAAAAAAAAAGAAAATTAATGAATGTTGTGGAACAATTTTTGCAAGTCAGACACACAGATCACCTTGAACTCAAATTTTGTCTCGTTCTCTTGGATGATTTCAAAGATCCTAGTGAAAGTCCTAGGGATGATTCCAGGATTTTTCTGCTCTCTATCCCCCAACATAGTAAATGTTTTTCCTGAGCCGGTCTGTCCGTATGCAAAGATGCATACATTGAAGCCATCCAATGCAGATTGAATTAGCCTTTGGAGAGGGCATACAATCTCAGTATACAGAATATCCTTTTAAATCATCACTTTCCTACATTCCTGAAACAGGACTGCAGTTGGTTACCTGCTGGACTCATCAAACACATCGCTCTGTGTGTGCTCTGTAGTGAAGATCTTGTCAAATTGAAACTCACGAGGTCCTCGTGGAGTTTCCAGAATCACTGAGTAATCATCCAAACATGACACAATGGTGCTGCTGCCCCTCACCAGCTCTGCCCGTGTCTGAGGCCTTATACGGCAGAACACCCGGACCTTACCTGTTTAGAATGCATGTATATAACTTAACTGCATGGTTTTGTTCTGGTAAAAATATGAGAACACCAAATCTGTAATAAACTATTACTATTGCCAAATAACTGTTGCATTCATGACTTAGGGCTGGTTTATACTTTTGCATATTTGTGAATACATGCAGGGGTAATGGGTGCGTAATTACCTGTGAATTACTGTCTATAATGACGTTTTACAGAATAATCATAAGTAATCACAATAATTTCATTGATCTAAAAGGACAATTAATGCACGAGAATGTTCTAAAACATCCAGAAGCACTGACATTAGAAAAGAAACTTTAACATTTTTATACAGTTAAACAACATTTCCAACGCAAATGAAGGTTCTCCTCACAATATTGTGATGTTTATGTGATATGTGTATCAAAAACTATGCCTTTCATGTCCTCCACCATGTTGTAGTACTTCTTTCTTAGGGTCCGCTCTGCCGTGTAGTGCTCAGTCATTTTCTTGTTGTCTTCTTTGGCCTGTTTCAGCTGGAGAAAAATACAGCAGCGAATAAGCAGAAGGAAATTAATCAGACCTGGTCATTCTTCTCTTAACCAAGTTTGCTATGTTATATCAAAGTGAATGTGCATCATCGGCCACAATTAACATTAGGCATCAAGCCATTTATGCATTTACTTTGAGTTAAACATGATGGACTGGTGTCCTGAGGACAGATTAACCACTGACTTTGACTACATTACACTACAATCAGGGTGTTTTGTAACACACCTTACACAACACATAAGCTAATTAACAACTCCTTCATGAAAATACATTCAGAAAAGAACAATACAATTTTCACAAAATATCCCTAATGGTCACTTAACACCTACAGTGGCTAATTAAATATTGCAGCATTAAATTAACATGTGCAGTGTTTAAGTTGGGATAAAACTGATAATAATATTGTAAGGGATAATTCAGTTTGGGGATTTTGGAAAACATTAACTGGCCATTCTCACCTCAGCTTGCAGGAAGAGCAGCTGCTGGCCCACACTCTTCCCAACCTCTGAGTTTAGGACATCACTGTTTTTGAATCTTTCCTCAAAGCTCTGGGGAATCAAATTGGATGAATGATTACAAGAAAATGTATAAATGGACCACAAGCTATATCAAGATTGCTTCAAGCTACACTATTTCCATATTAGCTTGATACCACATGATTGACTGCCATTTTAGAACAAGGGTTTGCATTAGTGCCAACAAGGTCTACATATTAAGGTTACTTCAAATTACCATTATCAAAATTCTGAGACAAATAGAAAATTAATTTTACACAGCATTATTATGTAAGATCAAAAACTGCTGGTTCTACAAGGTACTGTCTGGCCATTTCTTATAAAGTAATCTCAATCTCATTATACTGTATAACTGATAATAAACTAGGCAAAGAAAGACATTTTGAGTCTCATGGAGCATAAGCAGAACATCTATAGCTAAAATGTGCTTTCTTCTCCTTGTTAACCACCTTTATACTGTATTAGATGATCAGTTAGATTAGGTGTGTCAGAAGTAGAGGAAACTTTAAACTTGTGCGTGTCAGTGGATCCCCAGGCCTGGAGTTAAGAACACCTGATGTGACAATGCTGCTCAGTGTACAGGTGTCATTCTTTGAAATATTTCTTTGTGTAGTGCGTTTGTGCATGCATACTTTCACACTCTCATCCAACGCTGTCAGTTCATCCTCACTGACAGGGCCTGGTAATGTAATAACAGATATTTAAGAAAAAACTGCAAACACAAGTCATTTGCAAAGAAATTTTGATAAATTGGTGAATTTATTTGTTGTTGTTCTTGTTGGTGGTGGTTTGTTTACCAGTGGTGGTGGGTGTAACCCCTGCTTTGATGCACTCCAGGGCTACTAGTAAGACTTCATGCTTCTGCAGGTTAACCTCAGCTTGAGTTACCTGATCACCCAGACTGATTTCTGATTGGTCCTTCCTATTATGGCACATGACACATTCTATTCAAGCTTGATTTCATAACGCAAAGTTATATATTGTTCTGTGAGATATGTCATTCATTCTTCTGATTTATGTATGTTTTTACCTCAGAGGTCTCAGATCTACGCTTTCCATATCTGGTTGGTTGTCCTGGAAGGATGTCACCCTGTTTCTAGCCTCAGCAATAGCTTTGCGGTTGTCCTCTGCCATCTGGTCAAACTGCTGCTTTGCCTCCATCACCTCTGCATAGATGAGATGAGCCTGAGGAAGAGGTTTAATCATAAAATGCACCTCAAAATAGTCAAAATAATGTCGCAGGGTTGTAGATTTGCCCTAAGAGTGTGGGGCATAGCAAATTCCCAAACAGTGATTTCAATATTTGAAATGGTTAACTGGGTATTTTGAATACCTGTGCACATCTCTAGTAATAATAATAATGAGTTTGCCTGTCATGTAAGCAGTATTTTTTATTAATATTAACTAGTGTACTTAAGCCTCATCAGTCTCAATCCCAGGGCAGATCATTGCCATTGCGTTGTATATAGAGAGAAGTGCTTTTCGCCTGTGTATGACCCTATGCCTGATTTGACTTTG
>JANDJT010000124.1:16697989-16715008 GCA_024331685.1 Stegophilus panzeri | reverse complement strand
GAAAAAAGCTCATCCAGCCTTAGTATTCACTTCAAGCAGCTCTTTATATGCTGCTCTCAGTTTTTAGCACACCCTTCCGGTGTGTGTTTTTTGTTTTTGTGGCTTTCCATAGCGGATGGAGGAGTCGCGACGCGAGCTCCAAAATCCAGCGGAGAGCCGGACCCGGAAGACGGAGCAAGAGATAGAGCAGCGCTTGTCTCTGGCTCCTCTTCCAGATCCATAAGAGATCCTCCGGACCTGAGATGGCTAGCTGCCTCGGCAGCGGCCGGCCCAGATCTGCGAGGCTCTGAAACCCAACTTGCTTCGGCTTCCGAGAAGAGAGCGAGTCGCAAGCGGAGCTGCTTAATGTAGGCGTTACAATGTGCAGTCAGATCTCTCGAGGGCTGCCCTCGCATGCTCCATCACAGAAAGTGTGCACTACTCCCACGTGATGAAACGGGAGCAAGGTGTAACACACTTCCTGAATTCTCTCATTCATATTTTTTTCGTGCGCACATTTCTTTTTTTTCTTCTCTTTTTTTAAAGGGATAGTCCAGAGATTTTGAGAAAAGATAGAGAGGAAATGAAGCTCCTTTTTGTTTCTTTACACAAACAACTGACATGCAGTCTTTCGCTGAAGATAATAAGGCTGATGGCGTGGTTCACAGGTGCTATATATATATCACACGAAACACTTAATTGCCACGTCACCTGATCATGGCAGGCCTATAAATAGGCATGATTTTACACAAGCTTCAGAAGCCGGTCGCGCACGAGGGCCATCCCATAATGTTATGCTAAATGTAACGTGGAGTTCCCTTTGAAAGGGAACAACAGGTCAAAAACATTACATGATTACATGAACATCAACTGTGTCTAGTGGCTAATATTAGAAGATGCCCTTAGGAATTGATAAACAACTTCACATCCTGATGTCATCACATGTACCTATCAAATGCCTGTTTGACACCAGGAATTGAAGAGATCAGAAGGAGATGCATTTACAGTGTTTGCACTTTTTTTTTTGCAAAAAAAAAAAAAAGGACACCATATGTTGACTTTGGACCAGTTGGTGGCACATGTTATTTGTGTTGGTTCATGGCTTAACAATACCTTTTTACAGTTTGAAATTTGGAAGATTTAAAGATATATTTAGGGTTACGAGGACTGGTGTGATTGTAGCTTTTTTGAAACTTCATTAATAAACACAACATAATTGCTCATTAGACGTTTTTGAACTGGTAAGGCTCAAGGGCTTGATACAGGTATACTACAGTAGATAAGTTACAAAAAAGGTACTGTACAGTAAAATCTAAGGACTAGGAATAGTACCTATTGGGGCAGTGGTGGCAGTTAAGGTTCTGTGCTAACAAAATGGCATGAGTTCAAGTCCCAGGTCTGCTACAGAACCAGCCCTGATAACAAAGGAGCAGTGGAACAATGTTGGCCCACATCTAGCCAGTCTTCTCACACAAATACCTTCATGCAACAACTGAGATGAAACCTTGATAAAATTGTATCTCACACGTGATATGGAGCAGAGGTTACCGCATAGCAAATATAGCAGTAAATGTAGGCAGTCTGCCAAATGATGTCAAAATTCTTGCTCTTTACATGTGATTTCCTCAGACAGTGAACATAGTCACACTTTGATCCACTTCTTAGATAGTTACATGTCATGGCAAAAAAAAGAAAAGAAAAAAAATCATAAGCTTAACCAGTTTAGTTTGTAATCAGATACAGGCTGCATCTATGCTGCAGTCAGAAGATGTAATTATCTAAATGCAATTTAAAAATTGACCAAGTAAACATCGGACCTCTGACCAAATGCCATAAAAAAAACCCCGATATAAGTGTAGCACCTCCTTCAAGTCGCCAGGACACCGCGATTTAATGGACGCCCAGGTGAGTCATACAAAGGAAAACATAGACCAGTACTCTAGATTCAGCAGTAAGAGATTGAATGGAATGAACAGACAGGCAAAAAAGGCAAGTTAAAATTATGTTGAAAAGTTTATATTAAGAAAAATTATGAATTAAATGAATTAATTGTTTCTCTTTAGGGACACAAAGCAGTAGAAAAGACGATGGAATAACAATGACATCACTGATTGTCAATAAATGCAGAAAAAAAACAAATAAACTAGGTTCTGGGTTTTCTATTTTTTCTTCTATAAGATATTTTTCCCTCTTTACTCTTTTTCTTTTTGAAATCTAGATTTATAGTATAGTGCCTTTAGTTTAACTCCTAGGTCCCCACCCCCCCATTTGTCTTTTAGTGTTCTAATTACATATTTGAACTAATTTTAGGTTTTAGGTTATTTAATTGAAATCTTCTCTGGTTTAGTTACTTTCACATACCTAGTAACTTTAAATTTCAATATGATATTCAAATCAGCAATTCAATTCACAAAACCAAAAAATAAAACTTACAATTCAAATGTTTCACACAATAAACCCCTTATCTTTAAATTAAAACAATACAAGGCAATAAACGATGAAACAAGTGATAAAGACACACAATTCAACCATCAATATAGGTAAACAGTTCATTACCAATAGATTCAATAGAGTATCTTTCACATATCAGTGAGACGTTGGATGTAGTTCAGGCTTATCGTCATGTTGAGCAGAACGAATAGACAACCGTCGATTGAGAAGGGCAGAAAGTTCAACGTCATTCACTCTGTCGTCCAACACAGTTTTTTTTTTTCGTCTGGGGAAAACTAAGCAGTGAATCCACTGAAATATTTTGCTGCATACACTTTAATCAAGATTTGGTGCCATCTTGTTCCACGCAATGATGAACTCAGTCCATGTCATCACAGTGTTCATGATGAAAACGCTCAAAAATAACTCAAAATCACTTGATTACAACAAAAGATAGTCTAGTTTCGCCTGTTTCACTGATCATTTGACCCTAACCTGCCTTGGACTTTGTTTTCTGCCTGATCCTTTGTACTCCATACTGTTTTATTAAACTGCCATACCTGCACTTGCTTCCGTCTCAGCCTCCATTACATGACAGAATACTTCACCTATAACATGGAAGCAGCAGGAAAGAGGAATGTAGATTCGATCCAGTTTCCTCAGTGGACTGTCATAGATCTCACAGAGCCATATGATGGGCTATCAGGCTACCCTGAATATTTTCTTGTTGACTGCCAGATCTATTTTGCAAGCCTAGCGGACCCCAAGCCTGGCGAGAAGCAATGGCTAAGGTTCCTGTTGTCCAGGTTTTGTGGCCCAGCACTCCAGTGGGCGCAGCATCTAGTGGCCATGGAATCCAGGGGACTTGAGAATGTAACTCAGTTTGTGGGTCTATTCGTGATGGTGTTCAGCAGTTCAGAATCCTGGGCCGTCCTGGAGGATCTTTTGGGGGAGGCCTGCCTCAGAGATGAACCTGACTTGCCGTTCACCACCTATTATGATCAGGCAAACTGAGTGACCTCCTTCTCAAAACTCCTAGCTAAGACACACTATGTGGTCTCCTCTGCAGAGCTCCAACCTGAGACCCATGAGGTGGTCTCACCTGCCGAGCTTCAGTCGGAAGTCAAAATGGCGACCTCCTCCCCAGAGTTCCAGAATGAGACCTATGAGGTGGTCTCACCAGCTGAAGATCGTCTGAGGCCAATGTGGCGGTCTCTCTCCAGAGTTCGAACCTGAGACCCATGAGGTGGTCTCACTTGCCGAGTTCCAGCCGGAGGTCAACGTGGCGACCTCCTCCCCAGAGCTCCAACATGAGATCCATGAGGTGGTCTCATATACAGAGCTCCAGCCAGAGGTCAACAAGGCGACCTCACGTCCAGAGCTCCATCCTTAGAGCCACGAGGTGGTCTCACCTGCCGAGCTCCAGTCAGAGGTCAACATGGCGACCTCCTCCCTAGAGCTCCAGCCGGAGGTCAATGTGGCAACCTCATCTCCAGAGCCCGAACCTGAGACCCATGAGGTGGTCTCACCTGCCAAGCCCCTGCCAGAGGTCAGTGTGGTGACCTCTGCTCCCGAGCTACAGCATGAGATCCATGAGGTGATCTCATATACAGAGCTCCAGCCAGAGGTCAATGTGGTGACCTCATCTCCAGAGCTCCAACCTGAGACCAACGAGGTGGTCTCACCTGCAGAATTCCTGCCAATAGTCAATGTGGCCTCCTCATCTCCAGAGCACAGCTTGAGATTCACGAGATGTCATATCACAGCAAACCAGTGACTACATTTCCCATACTGAACGGCGGCCTACAAACATGGCCGCCATGGACTGCAATTCCCAGAACACTCTCTCACACACACACACACACACACACACACACACACACACACTACATTCAGTTGCTTAGTCTCTGTCATATTTCCAAGCCTTATCTCATGGTTGCTTTTCTGGTTATGGACTTTGTTTACCCTGTTGACCTCGATTCTCTGCTCTGCCTAGTTTTGCCTGTTTCACTGATCGTTTGACCCTAGCCTGCCTTGGACTTTGTTTTGTATTTCATATTGTTTTATTAAACTGCCATACCTGCACTTGCTTTCGTCTCAGCCTCCATTACGTAATGCTGATAGATTGGCAGTGAACTCCACCTCACATTCTCTTACAGGCAACATAACATTCAACTATTTCTTACATTCACAACAGGAGAAAATTAACAAAATAAACTTTGCACTTCTGATGTCAGTTATTCATTTACTTTTCTCTTCTTTTTTTCTTAATTTATATTTGTAATCACTCTGGGTTACATAAGCCCAGTTGAAATCACATCATACACAGCGAGCTGACCATTTATGTACAGTTTACCGCTAGAGAGATTAAAACACATGCACATGTACATATTATGAACAAATTTCTTAATACCCCATATTGCAATAATATAATCAAATTGAAATCCCAGACATTCTCTTCTATTTTGAATTCAGACAACTAGCTATTATGATACTATATTAACATTAAAAAGCCCCAATACATTTCAAACAGTTTCATAGTGCACTATGTACTGTATCTTTAAATTTAGGTAACAGTAGCAGGAAAGCCATTAGCTCATGGCTAAAATTAAGATAGCCAACATATATAATATTATATATATATATATATATATATATATATATATATATAGTATTTTCTTGTATTCCAACCGTGTGTGTTATGGAAAACTGTCAGAGGTGCTTGTGCAAATTATTTTTTATAAACACTCAATAAATATTATACTCTGTTAATAATTGAGGCTTCAATGATGCAATTTTATGAATGGTTACTTAATGGGATTTACAGCACAGCACCATTACTGCTCCTGCCGTCATTTACACCAACATTTATTCACTATGATATGGATGACAGACCATTTTTCTGTGGCATTTAATTTATCTTCTTTTTCTTATTCCTGTTTTTTATGGGTGGGTGAAACAGAAGGACAATCTGAAAGAGAAAAGCATACTTACCGTTTTGTATGCTAGAATGCAGTTTAGTTCATACTAACATTCATACTAACCACGCTGCTAAACCCTAACTCTGCTTAACAAAGGAGGTTTGTCACAGGTGTGGCACACCATTTAGTACAGAAGTATGCAGTTTGTGACACAGCTATGAAGAGACTGCAGCACATGTTGTGCAACAAAAGCAACGTCACTTTACATCTACAGGAATGAGGTAATGAATTCATGTTGTGATAATTACACAAGCCAGTATCACTGTCTCTTTGCCAATACTTGGTTATATGATGTATTCTAATATATTTATCATTCAGAATGTGTGTGTGTGTGTGTGTGTGTGTGTGTGTGTGTGTGTGTGTGTGCTACCTGTGTAGTCAGGGGCTGCTGTGACCTCAACTCTCAATTGTAAGTGTCTTTGGATAAACTGAGGCCAAACTGAGGCCTACTCATGAAATAATTAAATCTCTCAGTATATATGACTTATTTTACTGTATCTTCTTGTATTTTAAGTTGTCATGACTTAACATACAAGAAAGTGTGGTGTGCAGTGGTATTGAGTCATAGTGGGTTAGTTGTTTGACTACCCCCTGGTGAGCGTTGGGAGACAGCAGGGTGTTGAGTAATCTGACTGCCTCAGGGAAGAAACCGTTGCGGTGTCTGCTGCCAGTAGCACGGATACTCCTACACCTTCTGCCTGATGAAAGAAGGGTGAAGAGTCCCTGAGAGGGGTGAGAGGGGTCATCCGCAATACTGGTGGGTTTGCAGATGCAGCGGTTGTAGAATGAGGTGTCCATGGTGGGTAGAGGGACTCTGATGATCTTTTCAGCTGTTCTCACAATTCGCTGTAGGGTCTTGCAGTCGGAGGCTGTGCAGTTCCCATACCACATGGTGAGACAGCTTGTCAGGACACTCTCTATCATCCCTCTGTAGAAAGAGGTGAGGAGGTTTGGTTCTCTTCAGGAAGTATAGGTGCTGCTGGGCCTTCTTGGCTAGGCAGGTGGTGTTGAGAGTCCAAGAGAGGTCCTCTGTCATGTGCACAGCAAGAAATTTGGAGCTTTTGACTCTCTCCACAATTGTTCCATTGACATGCAGTGGTGCGTAGTCCACTCGGGTTCTCCTGAAGTCAACAATCATCTATTTTGTCTTATCAACATTAAGAGATAGATGTTGTCTTTACACCATTCTGCGAGCTGGTTCACCTCCCCCTGTACGCTGACTCATCATTGTTACTGAAGCCCACGACTGTAGTGTCATCAGCAAACTTGATGATGTGATTAGAACTGAACTTTGCAGCACAGTCATAAATCAGCAAGGTGAACAGCAGTGGACTGAGCACAGAGTCCTGGGGGGCACCGGTGTTCAGTGTGGTGGTGCTGGAGGTGGAGTTGCCGATCCTGACAGACTGGGGTCTCCCAGTCAGAAAGTCCAGGATCCAGTTGCAAAGGGAGGTGGTCAGACCCAGCAGGCTCAGCTTTGTTATCAGTCATCGTGGGATGATTTTGTTGAATGCTGAACTGAAGTTTATGAAGAGCATACTTACATAGTTGTCCTTTTGTCTAGATGGGTCAGAGAAAGATGGATGCTAGTACATATGGCTTGTTGTGTTGAGCGGTTGGGACAGTAGGCATACAGAAATGGGTCCAGTGTGATGGGAAGACTGCTCTTTATGTGTTTCATGACTAGCTGCTCAAAGCACTTCATGATGATAGGTGTGAGTGCAACGGACCTGTAGTCACTCAGGCAAGACACAGACAATTTCTTCGGCACAGGGATGATGGTGGTCGCCTGAGGGATGACTAATTAGTGCAGGGAAATGTTAAAGATGTCTATCAGACATCTGCATCTGATCAGCTCATTCCCTGAGCACCCAGCCTTCCGTGGATTAACTCTGGACAGAGTTTTCTTGACATCTACTGCAGACAGACAAAGTACTTGGTCAGTGGGAGTTGGGGTGGTCTTCCACGCTGGCATGTTGTTCTGTGCTTTGAACCGTGTGTACAAATTGCTCAGTGCAACTGGGAGCAACGCATCATCATCACAGACAAGTGGTGTAGCTTTGTGGTCTGTGATGGCCTGAATGCCTTGCCACATACGCCTTTCTGCATAGTTGCGCTTTGCTTCAGAGGGCTGCCTTGTTGTCAGACCTGAAAGCAGTGTCTCGGGTTTTCAGCAGTGAGATAACTTTTGCAGTCATCCACGGCTTCTAGTTTGTGCATGTAGTGATAGACTTATAGGAAGTCACGTCATCTATGCATTCGCTGATTTAGCCAGTCACTGATGCTGTGTATTCCTCCAAGTCTGTGATGTTCTTCAATTTACTGAGGGTGCGGGATCATCCTCACTCACTTTAACCCCTGACTTTGTCATCACCAAATCTTACTCCTAATGTAGAAGAATAAATAAACACAAACATGTTTGGCCCCAAATCTTCTGCTACCTGAGCTTGTTGGGTCTTGAGGAAGGCTTTTATCCTTCAACTGTTAAACTTTTTTCACAAAATGAAAATGTATCTCAATCACTCAGTAGCTGCTTTATCCTGGGCAGGGATGGAGCCAGGCCCAGAAACACTGGGCGTGAGGCAGATACACACCTTCGATGAGACTCCAATCTGTCGCAGGTCACCATGAACACACATTGTCACACACGCATTCACACTTAGGCATAATGTAGTGTAGCCAATTCACCAATCTGCATGTTTTTGGATGGTTCTCATCTGTTTCAGAACCAGTTTGGCACTCTTCAAGAGTGGTCTGTTTGCTGGGATTAGCACAACAGACATGTGGTCCGAGCACCCAAATCAACATGCTGGGGGAATTTTGGCAGCACTGATTTCAGATTTGAGTGGTTAAAGTCTCCAGCGACAATGAAAACCCCGTAGAGTTCACTTAACACTTCCCTTGCGTTAGTGCCAGGTGGAATGTACACCGCAATAATGATCATGGTGGTAAAATCTCTGGGCAGGTAGTATAGCTGTCATTTCACAGTAATAAACTCCACTAGCACTGGAACGTAGCTTGGAACTACAATGGTATTCCTGCACCATTCGTTATTTATGTGAACCCACAGACCACCTCCGCGAGTCGGACAGTGTACCTGACAGTGCTGATGTCTGATAAAGATGAAATATTATTGTCTCTTTGACCTTATTGCTTCTGTAATACATTGACTGAGAGTTTGGTTCCTGCTGTTCCTCACAGTGGCGCAGAAGCAGAAAACTTCGATTTTTACCCTCTTCAATTTACTGAGGGTGCAGGATCACCATTTTTGACCATCCTCACTCACTTTAACCCCTGACTTTGTCATTGCCAAATCTTATTCCTAATGTAGAAGAATAAATAAAACCAAACATATTTGGCGCCTTCTGCTACCTGAGACTGTTGGGGCTTGAGGAAGGCACTTAATCTTCAACTTCGTTTAACAAAAGGAAAATGTATCTCACCCACTCAGTTTCAGTAGCTAATTTATCCTGGGCAAGGTTGGAGCCAGGCCCAGGAACACTGGGTGTGAGGCAGATACACACCTTGGACAGACTCCAAGTCTGTCGCAGGACACCATGAGCAAACACTTTCACACACTCATTCACACGTAGGGGTAATTTAGTGTAGCCAGTTCACCAAGCTGAAAGTTTTTGGGTGGTGGGAGAAATTCAGAAAACCCAGACAAAACCCATGCAGACACATGGACAACATGAGAAACGACACACAGAGTTTCTCTGAGACCAGGAAAAATCTAAATTCCAAGAAGATTTTTAAAAAATCTTGGGTGTCTCCTATAACATGAAGTCAACATAAGTCAAAATTAAGGGGTGGACATTATTCGAGAATATTGATATACAAACTATTGACAAACTGACATTTCTACACTATTAATATCTGACATTTTGCATACAGTCCCCTCTGAAAGTATTGGAACAGCAAGGCCATTTCTATTTTTTTCACTATACATTGAAGAAATGTATTTGTCCTCAAAGAGGAAATTTGTTTCCACCATGGGTGTGTAGAAAACAAACACAAGAACACCATACATGTTAACTATCAAAGGCTCACTAATCTTTATTGACGATGTAACTCATGATGGTAGCAGTAGAATGAATTCAGAAGTTTAAAGGAGCATTTTGTTGGTCAATTTACAGAGAAATGCATCCAAATTTATCTGGAGAAACTTTATCATGCATCAAGACAATTATCCAAACACACTGCCAAGGACTTTATGAGGGGAAAAAGTGGAAGGTTTTAGACTGGCCAAGTCAATTACCAGACCTTGCCTCAGTTGAGCAGCATTTCACCTCCTGAAGAGGAGACTGGAGAGAGAAATTCCCCAAAACAAACAACAAGTGATAGAGGCTGTGGTAAAAGCCTGGAAAAGCATCACAAAAGAAAAAAACTAATAGATTTTGTCAGTGAGTCGCAGGCTTGATGCAATGATTGCAAGCAAGGGATATGCAATCAAATATCAAATAGTGTTTACTTTAATTTACTTCAAAACCTATCTGTTCCTATACTTTTGCTCAGCTAAAAATTGGGTGGTCTGATACAAAAGGTTTTATGTTTTATGTTGTTTAACACGTCTACATGTAAACACCAGGAAATAAAAACTGAAATCCTAAACTCTCATCTCATATCCATCCTTTGATCTCAAACCCAAAAGTCTTTAGTGTATAGCACAAACAAATTAATTGGCCTTGCCATTCCAATAGTTTCAGAGGGGACAATAACTCATAAACTAATTATTAAGTCTAAGCGATTAGGAGAAATCTGATCAGAGCCTTATTAAGTAAGTGAGAGTGTGATCTATGACTAAGGTATATGTGCAACTAATGGCCTAGAACCTTTCTGAAACAGGTACGGTAACTGTTGATTCTCACACACAAACACACCTAAACATGATTAAAACCTTTTAAAAGTTTTTAAAAGTTTTGCACGGACATGTTTAAGATCATCAAGACAGGAGTGATTATATAGAGTGATTATTTGATAACATATGATAATAATTCCATGTTGCCGCCTCCTAGTCTCTTTAACAGACTTTGACGTGCATGTACATGTACTGGTGACCAGAATTCAAAGCCTCATCTGTATGTGTTGCAGAGAAAACTGTTTAAAAAAATAATGTACACAGATATTCAAAGAGGAAAACAGGATGCTGTAGTAACCTGTGTACATATGTGAAGAGCTGGGCATGTTCGTAGATTTCATGGATGTGTGCTTTAATAGTTACAAAGTATTAAACGATCTGCATTGTTCCGCACTGAAGGTAAAACAACATATGCATAATATTAGCTAGTCTTTTAAATGGTTTAAAAACATTTTAGATCTTGGCCAAATATGTAGTTTTCAGGTTATCAGCTACACCTAACTTGTATATAAATGCACTTGGTCAGGCCAGCCTATCATAAAGGTCACTTTGTAGATGTACAATTACAGACTTTTACAATTATTGTTAAGTAGACCACAGCACTGTTGAATTCTCGAATACGATTGCTCTGAAAGTGTCAATTCATTTTCTCTAATAGCAGCTCTGACGACAGTGTCAGCTGTCTTTATATTAACGTGCTTGTACAGCAGACAATCGACATAATCTCAGCCTAATAATAAACATATTTAATGTGTTGTCATTTACTGAAAAATTGTTGACATGGTGAAGTTTCCTGTAAGGAGACGATTGTTTAACATTTATGGAAGGAGTCTCCAGTGTCAGCGCTTTGTAACAGTCAGTAAATTTTCAGGACAGATGAGTTTGTGCTTTTCTCAATAATATGACACCATGACATGCTTCTTTTTTTTTTTTTTTTGTCTTATTACCATCGAGAGAGATAGAGAGAAAGAAAACACAGGCTAATGAGGGGACTACAGTTTACAGCTGCTATAATGTAAGGGATAACAGGAAGTAATGACTTGCAGATGTCCACAACATTAAATGTAGCTATAAACATCATTTAAATCATAAAACAATGTGTAAGTAGAAAGACATAACAAAAATGTTACTTCTGAGACTAATGAAACTTCTGAGACTTTCTTGTGATTAATTTGCTACTGTTGTGTGCACACTCTCATGTTAATTTGAATTAAAATGATTTTTACATAAAAAATGTAAAAAAAAAAAAATTTTTACCCTTCTGCATGTTCCTGCACTAAAGGGTGTGGTGGTACATTTTTGATATATTTCTTTCACTCCCTGGGTTCCTGTAATGTGCAGCAGTTAGCCACACCCACAAGGACACAGAAATCAAACCAACCTAAAATTTCACCACACTTGTTACGTCAGAGTGTGGATATAATAAACCTGGGGTGTTTGCGTAGCATCTCCACCGTCTGTCAGAGCAAAAATCTCGGTAAGTGAAGAGGTGAGATGTCCTCAGTGATTTGATTGCTTTCATTCATTTATTTATTTATGTGTTTATTTATTTGTTTTTTTTTAAAGATTATTCTTTTTTGTACTTCTTAATATATGGAGTACTGGAGTGATGCTGGAAAACTTCCTCCAGTGAATGCTGCTCAATAATTACAATGATTTTAAAAGGTCTACATATATAATAATGCAATATAGCTTATGTCTTGAGGCATAATATATTCAACCTAGGTTAAATATGTATGATATTTAAGTGCAGATATTTTTTATATTTCTTAATTATGAAGTTTTTTGTTAAAGCTTTGCATGCACATGCATGAGAAGTGAGTCATCTGTATCACACTTCACTGCATGACTGTGATTTCAGTCACTTTTGTCCAATTTAATGTATTATTATGAGATTTAAAGCCTTGGCACTTAATCAGAATATTATTTCTTGCAGATCCATCCAACATGGCTTTCCGTGGCGAGTTTCTTAAGCAGATTATATATGTGGGCGTGCCTGGTGATGTTGTAAGTTTCCATAACAGTTTTTGAAGGAATGAATGAAAAACCAACTCTTTTTTCTCTTCATCAGACAGAAAAACTTACTGAGAGAGAGAGAGAGAGAGAGAGAGAGAGAGAGAGAGAGAGGAGTGTATGAGTCTGATGTGAGCATGTCCTCTCTGGATTAAATCAGCTTTTTTTGAAGAATAGCAACAAGTGTGTATTAGTTTACCTGGGTGTGTTTCATGTTTCTGAAGCAGTTGTAGGCAATAACTTTGGTGTTTGCAGATTTATTAAAGGTATAGTTTGGCCAAAATTTCCTCCTTACTAAAAATGTAATTGATCAGCCAAGACACGTTTGGTTCGCATCCTTACTTTTGCACTGGCGTTCCAAAGCTAATCTTGTTATCAAGTGAGAGAAGCTTATGGCTACTGGTTTAGCATGCCTAAAACATGGCATGCTTGTTGTGGTTTCTGACACTGTTATCTATAAAAATGGACAAAAGCTCCACCTTGAAGCTGAATCACTTCAGCTTCTGAATCGCTTTTTGAATCAGTTCATCTTCCGAACCATTTCTGCTTTTGTATCACTTTCTTCTGCACTTTTTTCCTTAGCACATAGCTGAATTTATAAAGGCTAGTTTGGATATTAGAAGTGATCCAGATGATAATTTGTGATCCAGATGACAAGTTTCTCTTTTACAATGAACTGTTCATGTACAAATATCTCTGAGCTTATACATGTTGTTTTCATGTGAGTGTGTGATTAATTAGACATGAAGCCTGCACAGTGTGTGAAAAGGAAACATATAGGTCAATTGCAAAGCATATCTCAGCAGATAAAATGGCAAATAAAAATGTGTCAGTTTAAACTCTTGTCAAACTATCTCTTTAAGAGTATGGATGTTTTGCGAGGTAGATATTGTGTGTGTGTTTTAACAGTGTGTGTGTGTGTGTGTGTGTGTGTGTGTAGGGTTGTCAGGGGACTGTGACACCATTCCCTCAGTTTAACCCAACCGGAGATGTGGCCTTTCTGGACCAAGCCATCAAGACAAAGGGTAACACACCCTTTTCACACAAACTCGTGATCAAACAGATCAAACTGACATGTGTAACAGCAAACACGGTTTCATCTGCACTGAATCATGACCCAAATACTCTGACTCATGAAATAAATAACCTGTAGATACTCTACATATGTATGTATGTATATGTGTGTGTGTGTGTGTGTGTGTGTGTGTGTGGCAGCCTGGGAAAACCCTTCATATGGTGCAATTCTAACATTTGCTACTAGCTCTGAAATATGTTTTCCTTTTGCATATGTCTAGATGGATAATGTGACCTGTATTAATCATGCAGGCTAAACTGCTGATGCTATTATTTTTCTTTGTATTGTTGAATTGCACTGTGTGTAAGTGTTCTGACCTGTATTTCGTTGCTCTCAGGTGTAGACGAGGACACCATCATCAAAGTTCTCGTGAAGCGGACCAACGATCAGCGGCAGCAGATCAAAGCTGCGTATCAGAAGACCACTGGCAAGGTGAAGTCTCTAAAACTTTTCAGGAAAACACGTATCGAATGTCGCTACAGCTGAATTCTGGCAAAAACTGTAAAAACTTTGAATAGTCATTAAATCGAATGTCGCTACAGCTGAATTCTGGCAAAAACTGTAAAAACTTTGAATAGTCATTAAATCAATGTACAGGATTGTAGTTTATTTTGAACAATTAATGTTTTGGTGTGTTTAAGTTAAATCGGAATTAAATCCTTTTTCACTTTTAAGTATAAAGGATAGAAGTATAAACAGAGTAAGGATAAATAGACTTTAAAATGCTAGAACTTTACTTGTGATTGAGCTACATGGGAAAAAAAAGAGAAAAAAATTCTCTACTCTTTAGTACGACATAATAGAAAATATCAACATTTGAAGGGTTTTGCCTGACCCGACACTTGAACGCATACCTGGGAGCTGATAAAGTGAGTCTACTAAATTGCACTAGTAAATCCACAAGACTCAATTGCTTAGTATTTAATCCAAGACACTCAGTTGTTGTCTCAATAAAGCCAGTAAGCTTTCCCACACCCATGCTGTGGTTCACTTTTACTCATCATCAAACCTCACCTAATCAGTTATAAAGTTTCATGTAGCCAGAGATTTATTTTTTTAACTATAAAATAAAATCCACTGACCACCTCAGTATGGATTTATTTCATGAACATTATTTAGATTTTTCAAATAGTACTTTTTTTGGCACCATAAAGCTTTCTATTCTATTAGTGGAACGTTCTACTGATAGACCACATTAGGACTGAGCTGACTTTGGTGCTTGGACCCCTGAATATAATAATGTTGATAATGAGGGTTGTGATTCCCACCACTGTAACAACATAAAATAAAAATAAAATCATGGACTCTACTTTGAGATCCAGTGTCTTAGAGGATCAGGTATAGCTCAAGTGTAAGAAGTGTATAAAGAAGGCACACATTGACTCCACTATGAGGCATAAATATCACTAAAGAGTAAATGTTAGCATACTGATAAAGAGATAACATGATAAAGGGTGATAGAAGCAGGTTTTTCAAATAAACAATGACTTACCAAAAAGTGTGTACGCCTACTTTTTGGAAATTACTAAAACTGGTGAAAAACTTTGCCTCTTTTGTGCGCAGCCCCTCGATGTCGCTCTGAAGGCAGCACTGAAAGGTGAGCTGGAGGATGTGGTTCTGGCTTTGCTCAGGACTCCTGCTCAGTATGATGCTCAGCAGCTCAAACTGGCCATTAAGGTAATCCACTGAATCCTTACCATGAATGTTTTGGAGGTCTTCTTCTAAGTCACAGCTCTTTAGTTTCCCGGTTCTCCACTCCAGTACATTTCGTGTAAAGCAGGAAGACATTTGATGTGTGTTGTTCTAGTCTAGTCAATGCATCCTTGATTGCTTTCCTTTGGCATTTTCCTCAGGACAGTGTTTTCTAGACAGTGATGTTTGCTGTGCAGATGTTTGTAGATTATATTTCTAAATTCTATAAGAACATAATGTAAATTGAGTTGTGTCAGCATACTGCAGAACTGGATTTGTTTAAACTGAACTGCATTAAATATAATGAACCTGTATTCATCCAATTTCTGAATCTCTGATGCAATTATAAGGATGTCTTAATCTCTAGCGCTTGCTCACATTCTAGGGCTTGGGTACAGAAGAGGACACCTTGATTGAGATTTTGGCCTCCAGATCCAATAAGGAGATCAGAGACATCAAACATGCCTACAAGGAGGGTAAGCTTGACTTCTTATTTATGGGAAAATTGATGATAAAATATTGGTGTATGGTAGTTGAAGCTTCTCCTCTGATGATGTTGAGGCTCTTAAATGATGTATAGATATTAACCAGGCTCAAATTCAAAATCAAGAGAGGAATTCATGTGGGTTTGATGGGTTGCAGTGTGAGCACCACTCGGACTCATTCCTGATGGATACAGTTTCTACCATAATGCACAGCTGATGAATCTAATTTATTGTCTTTTACTAACCTCGAAAGGACTGACCCAAAGTCATCTATGTCTCTGCATCCCACCACGGTGTCGCTGATTATTTTTTCAAATTGAATTTATTTATTCGGTAAATGTTACGCTAACTAGCTAACAGTGCTTGCTACAGTGACTTACTCAAGGCATGGACTACTGACTTATAATATGAATGAGCAACCAAAATGAGTGTTATTTTCTATAGAATTCAAGGTGGAGCTGGAGGCCGACATTAAGTCTGACACGAGCGGATACTTCAGGGATTGCCTTCTGGCTCTCTGCAAGGTGGGTTTATAACTAAACACAATGTTTGGGTGAAGGGGGAATAGTGTGAGGGTTTGTGTGTAAACAACTGAACCTCTGCATCATTTTGCTCATCCTACAGGCTACCAGAAGTGAGGACAAGACTGTGCATGCGGATCTGGCAGAAAAAGACGCCAGGGTAAGGAGGTGGAGGGATGGAAGGATGGGTGGGGGTGTGTGTGTGCGTGCGTGCATGCGTGCGTGCGTGCGTGTGTGTGTGTGTATATACAGTGGCTTAGTGGTTAGCACGTTCGCCTCACACCTCCATGGTCGGGGGACTGATTCCCGCTGTGGCCCTGTGTGTGCGGAGTTTGCATGTTCTCCCCGTGCTGTGAGGGTTTCCTCCGGGTACTCCGGTTTCCTCCCCCAGTCCAAAGACATGCATGGTAGGCGGATTGGCGTGTCCGTAGTGTATGAATGGGTGTATGAATCACTGCGCCCGGGGGCCATCTTCAGTCGTCTTGACTCGGTCTTGCCACTGGATCATGGTGGTCAGCGGGAAGTGAGAGTGAGGCCGATGCTGCGCAAGTCTTCCTCACTATAATCCAATTCACGCGCAAGTCAAGTCCCAGTTTGTGTTCTCCATAATGGAGGAAATGGAAACTTCGGTCTTCGTCGAAACTGACAGATGAACTCCTGTGTGTGTGTGTAGGCACTTTGTGTTTATGCTTTTATCTTGACTTGCTTATGTACAATGTGTGCAATTCTCTAGGACCTCTATGAAGCCGGAGAGAAGAAGAAAAGCACCGACTGCTCTGTGTTCATCAACATCCTGACCAGCAGGAGCACTCCTCATCTCAGAAAAGGTACATATTGAACCATATTTAATTGTACAGAATTGTGTAGAATATTTTAAATATCACTGATTTTAACCCTACATTCACACAAACAAGTGAAAATTCACTGATATTTTGTCTCTTGTGGGCACTGCCCAGCATTCTGATGAGAAATGGAAGTATATATA
>JANDJT010000124.1:16673229-16686125 GCA_024331685.1 Stegophilus panzeri | reverse complement strand
TCTGGCAGACAAAGATGCCAGGGTAAGGAGATGTGTTTGCAGGAACTTTGTGTTTATGCTTTTATCTTGGCTTGCTTATGTACAATGTGTGCAATTCTCTAGGACCTCTATGAAGCCGGAGAGAAGAGGAAAGGCACTGACTGCTCTGTGTTCATCAACATCCTGACCAGCAGGAGTGCTCTTCAACTCAGAAAAGGTACCATCCTTGGTGGAATAACCAATGTCATGGGAAAAATGCTGTGAACACTAAACTTATTTAATGGTACATGTAGAATATTTTAAAGATCACTGATTTTAACCCTACATTCACACGAACAATTGAAAAGTCACTGATATTTTGTCTCTTGTGGGCACTGCCCAGCATTCTGATGAGAAATAGAAGTAGCTATATATAGATGAATGGATAGATGGCTAGATCTGCCAATAAATATAAATAAAATAATGCACTAATCAGTGTTTTTATATATTATATTATATTATATTATATTATTTTAGTTTTGAATGTTACGTTCTGGACTAGCTTCATTGGCAGACTATCAAAACCAGCCAACTGTGTAATGTATAAGTTATGTACACTCCCCAGAGGCACCAAGGGTCTCTGCTACTTTATTCCATGCTTAATTGCTCTTTTGTAATGTCTTTGATATGCTTATGACAGGATAAGATGAAACCATGGTTGAGTTTTTCTTCCATTTTTGTCAAACCATTTTGAGCTAAAGTTGTGAGTGAGGAACTCCTCATACCTAATCCTAATTCAAATGTATTGAGTGCTAGTAGCACTTAAGTGGAATCTAAAAGCATGGTAGCATAAGGAATCTTGAAACTTGTTTGCCATGTAAGTGCTTAATTTATACAACAGGCTTGGAATTTGAACTCCACTTCAAAAAAGTGTTAACCTGAACTGCTGAGCTACCCTGGTCCTCCAGATCTGAGTCCTGCAGTCCACGACTAAGCATTATTATATAAAAGCTTGTCTCAGTTTGTCTCCTTTCTTTGTCTTCCAGTGTTCGAATGCTATTCCAAGTTCAGCAAAGTGGATTTGGCCAAAGCAGTTGATCTGGAGCTGAAGGGAGACATCGAGAGCCTTTTGGTTGCTGTTGGTAAGATATTCATGCTTGTTCTATCATTCTGTACTGATTTCTGGGTAATATTTAGGGTTGGATTATGGGGGGGGGTGGAAATGGATGGATGGATGAATAGATGGCAACTCTCAGGGGTGAATCCAAGGGTTCAAATCCAACTGGTTGAGCAAGTTTGGACAAAAGCATTAAACACAATTACACCTTTCGCTTGTGTTTTAAAGGTTGAGGTTTTGTTTCCCACTTTCACCCCTTGGTTGCCACTCCCTGACACGCCTGTTAGCTCTCAGTAGCAAAAATATGGCAAGAATGATGTGTTGGAATGTACAACCAGCCAAAGTGTTTGTGTATCAGGACCAAAAAAAATAGATCTTGTCAATTACACACCAATGAGGTAGAGCTGCAACAACTAATCTATAATAATCGATTATGAAAACCGTTGTCAACGAATCTCATTATCGATTAGTTGGGCTGCGTGTGGCACGGGGGAGATTTACTCATTACGTTACTTCTGTTCCGAAAACACACTTCAGAGAGTAAATATTAAAGTTGTGTCCCAAATGAAGTACTGTACACTTACACTACACACTACTTTACCGTCAAGTGTGTGGATTTTAGAAAGGTAATATCATCCCAAATATCACTAGCGTGGGGTGTGTTTGGGTGTGGGGTTTTTTTTTGTTTAGTTTTTTTTAATAAACTAACCAGAACTATAAGCTGCCTCCTAGGTGACGGCGCATGCCGTCGTACGCACGTTAGCATTAGCAAACACCCAGATTCACGGACAATGACTTTCTTCAGTTTACTTTGTTAGTGTTACCTTTTATTCCAAACATGACCTCAGTCACCATCAGATGGTGGTGAAATCGTCACATGACTGAGGAAGAAAGTCCTCTAAAGCAAGGGAGCATTTTATATTAAACACCTGTGATCAAACAGTGATGCACGAGCACAAAGTTATGTTTATATATATATATATATATATATATATATAAAAACTTTATTTATTTTATTCATTTATTTTAGTTTATATTGTAGAAGTATTTATGCATTATTTTTTATGGATGCACAAAAAGCACCAAATTAAACTACAATCCTAAATTAATAATATATATTCTGGTGTGTGTGTATTGGGTTCTTTTCTGTTTTGGACAAACAGTTGTGTAAAGTTCTAGTCTGAAGTTTATATTTGTGACACTCAGTTTGTGGATTTTATTTTAAATAAACAAAAAAGTATACTGAAACTTTGCCCTGCCCCATCCGATTAATTGATCAATTGAAAAATAATCAGCCAACTAAACAATTATGAAAATAATCATTAGTTGCAGCCCTACAATGAGGATTCAAGATCAACAGGTTTCTGCCATATGTTACTCATGAAGAAGAAATAAAGAAATTTGCTGCAAATTGGAGATGAATATTCTAGACTCTATAAATTATTGTTGATTACTTTGTTAGCCATTGAGTATAATGTCCTAAGTTCATATTTATTGAGAAATCTGTTCCTAGATCAACATGCCGATGCTTTGTAAATAGCAGCCCACCTTTATGAGGGAATCATTTCTGCTTTTATGTCTCTGCTAGTCAAATGTGCTGGAAGCAAACCTGCGTACTTCGCTGAAAAACTCAACCTGGCAATTAAGGTAAATGCGTTTTAGGTTTTTATATCTACTCCACTCCCCTGAGCATGGGCTGTGTAGTCTATACGCTAATGAACAATTGCAGAGCTAAATGTATTTTGTATTACTTGCATATAGGGCTCCGGCTACAGAGGGAAGATCCTGACCCGCATCATGGTGAGCCGCTCGGAGATCGACATGGTGCAGATCAAGAATGAATACAAGAAGAAATATGGCAAGACTCTCTACAAGGACATTCTGGTAGGTTCTGATTAAAGTAATTGTAGAAAATTCAGTGTGCTGCTAATTGATGTTTCCAAATCTCTCAAATTGCTATAAGGCAAATAATAGCTAACAAATGACAATGGCAAACCCCCCTTTTTAAAAATTGTATAAAAAAGACTGCCACTGGCATACTAAGTAGTCTCCGTTCTTAAACTAATTAGGTCTGATGCTTTTCTTTTTGCATGCTCCGCAAAAAATCTTGGGCAGATTTTTGTGAATCTTTGAGCTACGTTTGGAAGGCAGATGCCCTCTTAGGTACATTACTTTGCCTAATTTGAAGGCATATTTAATGCTTTGTGTGGGCTATCCTCCAATTCCATTCTCCAGGTCAACCATGAACATCCATTTTCACAAACATAGCTGAATAAACCTGACCAAGTTTACACTTGTATTTTGTTGTAGTTGAAGCTACCAGCAGTACATTTTAGTGTTTTAGTTAAGTCAGACTTGTGTTCATAGATTGACGGACGTTAAAAGCAACTAGCAACCACTGATGTAGCTAGCATATGCAGCTATGACCTAGTTAGCTAGCTTGGTCATTCAGTGGATGGTACTCTGGTTGTGTTCCGCTGTTTAGTGAGCAATGCCAAACTTTATAACTGAAAAGTGCCTGGAATGTGACTGTGATGCCTTCCTTATGTTAAAATGCAGCTTCATGAGACTGGTACCTCTGGAGGATGTAGCTACAAAAACAGCTAGCTTTGGAATGGAACAGTTATAGTATGCCAGAAAAAGAGCACAACTTTTGATTTTCTCAAATTGGCTCTTTGTAAACAAGACACTTGGATATTGCGCAAGAAAATGATGTTGCCAGTGAGGTAGTTCTACTACTGCTACTACAACTACTATTAATAAAGACCGCAGAAATAAACACGGATGTTAATGAATGTGGTCTTTCTCTTGTCCCGTGGGCTTTGTATCTGCTCACCTGCTCCTGCCAGCTAAGAGTAAAACCAACTACAACTTTTTGGTTTGACCCTATGGGATCCCAGTCTCAATACACACCTCTAGTATGATGTGCGTGTGTATATATAATACAGTGGTCTGTGGTTTAGGACAAGACCACACCTATATATTAACCTCTTCATGATACTCAAATAAGTCATTTTCCATTTTGCATAACTTAAAAATTGACTTAACATTAGAAGCAATGTAGTTAGTTGTACACTGTGCTGAGATTTTCTTTCAGTGGCCTGATGCTTTCTGTCATTTTCAGGATGACACCCAGGGTGACTATGAGAAGATCCTGCTGGCGTTGTGTGGAAGTGATCAGTAAACTGCAGCACCTGCTTCTGTTCATTGTGAAGATACATTGTTATGTTTCTGCATAAAAAGAAAAACTCATAATGAATGAAGTGATCAATCACATTTGTGAATAAAGAATGAAATTTGAGTGCCATTGCTGTGTGTCCGCGTTTGCTTGGGGAATTGGCTTCAGTAACACAACTACAGTATTTCAGTGGGGTATCACTATACATGGTGTGAGTGGGTGTGGTGCTTGTGATGCTTGGCTAGACTTACAGTGAACATCAGAATGCAGGTACCACTGCATTCACTGTTTCTGTGTATCTGGAGTAATTGAACAGCAGAGGACCAACAGAATTTGACAAAGTAACACTCTAGCTGAATAATTGGCAAGTATACAAGCTACTGAGAAATACAATGGTGCTGGAAAAGTTGTTAGAATGAACTGAAATAGAAATGTCTATATCTGAATAAATGATTTAAAACATCAGGTTTTCACACAAGTCCTAAAAGTAGACAAAGAGAACCATATTTAACAAATGTGACCTATTTGGTCACTTATTGAAAAAAGTGATCCAAAATTACATATCTGTGAGTGGCAAAAGTATATGAACCTCTAGGATTAGCAGTTTAATTTGAAGATGACATTAGATTTGGGTGTCTTCCAAATTCAAGACTCTTGAATCCTTCCCAGGAGTAGTTGACCAACAAAGATCACTCCAAAAGCAAGCTGTGTAATAGTCTGAGGGTAACGCCTAAGCAATAAAAGGCCTTTCTCAGACTGGTTAATGTTCATGAGCCCACCATCAGGAGAACACTGAACAATTGTATGCATGGCAGCTTGCAAGGAAAAAGCCACTGCTCTCCAAAAAGAACAGTGCTGCCTCTCTGAAGTTTGCTAAAGATGGACAAGCAAGAAGACTTTTGGAATATTTTGTGGATTGATGAGACCAATAGAATTTTTGGTTCAAATGAAGAGTTCTCTTTCAAAGGGAACTCAATGTTGCGTGAGCTTAACGCTGTGGGAGTGACTTTGCGTGCAACTGGTGTCTGAAGTTTGTGTAAAATTACACCAATTTATAGGCTTGCCATGTTCTGCTGATGTGGCATTTTGTCACATTTATATAAAAAAAAATATCAGCCAGAGAGAATTCAGAAAGTGTGTTACTCCCTGCTCTTGTTATATTACAGAGGGGGATGGACACATTTTTGTGTGAAGTATCTGGGAGTAGAGCATGCTGCAGCAGCCCTTAAGGGGGCTGACCGCATTCATTGTGAATGCTTCACAATGAAGCATCTTGGCTCTCTCTCTTCTCAGCTGAAGGGAGATGGGCTTCGGAACTTCAAGGCTCTGGGCCAGCCGCTGTCAAGGCAGCTAGCCGGCTCAGGTCTTGGGGGTCCAGTATGGATCTGGAGGAGAAACCGGACGCGAGTGCTGCTCTATTTCTTGCTCTTTCCTCCGGATCCGACTCTCTGGTACCAAGTTGACTTCTCTTTACAGTATGGAGAGTCAGCCAGAGAGGGAAGCCAGTGCGTCAACAGAGAGCAGCTCTCAGTCCTATAAAGAGCTGCTCAAAGTGATCACTAGGCCAGTTGAGAAAAACTGGACTAAAACTAGACTGGCTAAGGGAAGAGGAAGAGGCTCATGGCAGGCTGGACGAGTGCTTCTTCACAGTGAAACAAAAACTCCCTCACACCACAGAAAACTCCCCTTTTTTCCAGATGTGCACCATAAAATATCACACTTCTGGGGAAAGCCGTACACCAGCTGTGTTTATAACCCGTGGCCTCGGATTATTCAGCCATCATGGGGAATAAAAAGTATGATTATTTTGTTATGCCAAATGTGGAGGAGGCGCTTGCGAGCTACCTCTCTCCATCGACGGCAGCGTAATTAGGAGGGTCAGCTTTGCCATCCAAGCCGTGTAAGACCACCTTGGCGTTGGTTGGCAAAGCCTATGCAGCATACAATGGCAGTATACCAGCAGACCTGCTGAATGAGCTCGACAGTGGGGAGGGAATTGGGCCCAAGGCAGTGGCGGAGCTTCACCAGGCCACAGACTTTTCTCTTCATGACAGAGAGGCACCTGTGGCTCAACCTCTCGGGACTGGGGGATAAAAATAAAGTCTCCCTTTTGGATGCCCCTGTTACACCTTCTGGCCTAGTCGGCAGCGTGGTAAAGCACATCGTCGACAGGTTTTGGGAGGCAAAACAGCAAACGGTGTAGTTCAGCCAGTTCCTTCCTCGTCACGTCAGAGCCTGGGCCAGTACAAATGTGAGAAAGGTACAGAAGGCGAGTGTCACGGCCTGCCAAAGAAGAAGTGGTCCTGATGGGCTGCGGAGGGAGGTATCAGGGGACAAGCGGTTGTTAGGGCACCCAGTGTTACTGTGTGGCCCAAACCCCCCCTGCCGGTCAATGTTGTCCCAATTCAGAGCCTGTTCAGAGGCGTGCTCACCACAGTAGTCAGCACAGCCGTTATTTCCTGGTTTGCAAAAAAGAAGGGAGTAAGCAAACTGTACTCTTCGGACATACAGGTTCAAGATGGTGCCGCTCAAACTTATTGTTCCACAGATTCAGTTTGAGGATTGGTTTGTGACGACTGATAAAAGACGCATATTTCCACATAGAAATAAAGAATTAACTGAGGGCCTCGACTGGAGGCGACGCACATCAATATCGAGTTCTTCCCTTTGGTCTAGCTTTATCCCCTTGCACCTTCAGGAAGTGCATGGATACCGCTGTGGCTCCATTGCGACTCCAGGGTATCCGTGTACTAAACTATCTGGACAACTGGTTAATTCTAGTATGTTCCAAGGAGTTGGCAGTTCAACATGGAGATGTTGTAAGGAGCCATGGCACACACGTGGCCGAGGTCATGTCTGTATACCTTTCCCCTGATCGCCTTGCTCCCACATGTTCACCAAGTCCATCTACGTCTGCTGCTAGTAGCACCTTATTGGCCAGCTGGAATATGGTTCTCGGAGATAATATCTCTGCTGGACGGCACTCCCTGGGAAATTCCTGTTTGCAGGGATATATTGTCTCAAGCCAGAGTGTTGAGTTATCATCCTCGGGTGGAACTATGGAACTGTGGGTCTGGACCCTGAGGAGCACCAGTTCATAGATTCCGGTCTTTCAACTGAGGTTGTGGAGACCATGTTAAATGCTAGAGCACCATCCATGAGAAACTTGTATGCGCTCAAGTGGCAACTTTTTGTGTCATGGTGGGAGGAACGTCAGTTAGACCCAGTAAACTGCACAATAGCTACAGTGCTGGAGTTCTTACAGGAACTTTTCTCAGCAGGGTTGGCTCCTTCTACAATTAGGGTCTACATGGTCGCCATTTTGGCCAGCCACACCCCATTGATGGAGCCTCTGTGGGGCAACATCCTCTAACATTGAGGTTTATGCATAGTGTCTGATGGCTGAGGCCCATCTGCAGACCACACATACCTTCCTGGGACCTTTCTGTGGTCCTGGAAGGTCTGTCAGGCACCCCATTTGAGCCCTTAGAGTTAGCCCCAGAGAAGCTTATGACTCTAAAGGTAGCTCTTTTGCTGGACCTGACATCTCTCAAGCAAGTAGGAGATCTGCAAGCTCTCTCTATTGCCCCTTCCTGCCTCGACTTTGCCCCTGGTTTAGCCAAGGCCTTCCTAAATCCAAGGCCAGATTATATTTTTAAAGTGCCTATGTCTGCTGCCCAGCTGGTAGTGTTGCAGGCTTTCTGCCCTCCTCTGTTCCTTACACTAGAACAAGAAACAATGCACCTACTGTGTTCAGCAAGGGCTCTTTGTACATCCATCCACTGCTCTGGCCAGTGGCATAAGTTGGAGCAGTTGCTGGTCTGCTTTGGCAGTGACAGTAGAGGTGATGTGTCAAAGCAGTGCATCTCTAATTGGATAGTGGAAGCAATCTCTATAGCTTATGAGGCATGTGGTCTCACTATGCCCATGGGCATAAGGGCTCATTTCACTTGGGGGGCCGCCTCCTCGAAGGCTTTATCTAAAGAGGTACCCTTACAGGATGTGTGTGCTTTGGCAGGATGGTCTATGCTGCACACATTCATTCGGTATTACAGTTTGGACATGGATTCCACCCCAGGCTTGATGTTCCTGCAGTGACCCTCAGGCACAGACCTTTTTGGACAGACCATATCCTTAGAATGACAGAGTGGGTATACTCGTTCCCACAGCGTTAAGCTCACGCAACGTTTAGTTCCCTTTGAAAGGGAACGTTTAGTTTATGCATATAACCCTGTTCCCTGAGAAGGGAATGGGACGTTGCATAGCTTTGTCATACTGGGGTATGCTTGTAAATTGTGTCTTCGCTTCAGACAAAGAGAAGCTGATGACGTGGTTTACAGGTGCAGTTTATAGTCACACAATGCACGAAATGCCACATCACCCGACCGACGCAAGCCTATAACTTGGGGTGACTTCAGATACCGGTCACGCGCAAAGATGCTCCCACAGTGTTAAGCTCACACAATATCTCGTTCCCTTCTCAGGGAACAGGGTTACATGCATAACCCAGACGTTATGTTTGGAAAAAGGAAAACACTGCATTGCAGTAAAAGAACTTTATAGCATCTATAACATATGCTGGTGGTAGTATCATGCTTTGGGCCTGTTTTGCTGCATCTGGGCCAGGGCAACTTGCCATCATTGATGGAACAATGAATTCAGAATTATACCAATTAAATTCTAAAGGAAAATGTCAGGACATCTGTCCATGATCTGAATTTGAAGAGAAAGTGGGTCATGCAGCAAGACAACGACCCTAAACACACAAGCCAAAGAATGGTTAAAGAAGAATGAAGTTAATGTTTTGGAATGGCCAAGCTAAAGTGCTGACCTTAATCCAGTAGAAATGTTGTGGAAGGATCTGACATGTTTACCGGGCTGCACTTACGTACACTGGCACTGGCGGCACCGTTGGCAGAAGTTTCACACCTTGGCCATTGGTGGAAAAGGGGATTGCTCCCATAACGTAGAATACATTTACAGTATGTAAGCATTCATATTTTTTTCATGCTTCCATTGTCATAACTACTCACATCCTAATGTTAAGACATCCACATAAGCATGCACAACAATTGAATATCAGTGAATGCAAGCAACTGCTCAACTGAACCCAGGAAAAGAAGTAATCTCTCATTAGAGATATCTCTAATTACCTTTGTGCATGTGTGACGCATCAACTGACATTTATGATGTCATTAAATATATCAAATTGAATTTTGACTAGTCAAAATGTATTTATACATATCTCGAATCAGATTTCTTACTAGTCAAATTATAATTAAAGATATCTCTAATTATCATTCTGACTAGTCAAATTATAATTATGACGCGTCAAAATACAACTGCCATCTAAAATATCACTATGGATAGTCAATCCAAAGTTTTATATTCTAATTCCGCTTGTATTCAGTGTTTGGAACAATCGATTGCCCCATGACACGCGTCACTTCCGCATTCTCCAATTCCTATGTCTATGGGAGTATGGCAACTCTCTCTCAACGGTTCTGGCTTGCTGATAGATAGCCACGCCCACAAGGACACAGAAATCCAAGCAACCTAAAAACTCGCCACACCTGTTACGTCAGAGAGTGGATATAATAAACCTTGGGCGTTTTCGCAGCGCTTTCCGCGTCTCTACCGTCTGTCAGAGCGAAGGTCTCGGTAAGTGAAGAGTTGAAACGGTTCCAGTGGTTTTATTTTATTTCTTTATTTTTAAAGACTGTACTTTTTTTGTACTTCTTAATCTATGGAGTGATGCTGGAAAACTAACTGGAAAATTTCCCCCAGTGCATGCTGTTCAATGATTAAAATAATAATTAAAAAAATATTTAAAAGGTCTACATATATACTACTGTAATATAGCTTATACCTTGAAGCATAATATATTCAAAACTAGTTTACATGTGTATGATTTTTATATCTCCTAATTAATAATAATAAAAAAAAGTGGGGTTTTATTTTGTTTTTTTTAAACTCTGTATGCACATGCATGAGAAGTGAGTCATCTGTATCGTGCTTAACTGCATGACTGTGGTTTCAATCACTTTTGTCCAAGTGAACTTTAAAAAAAAAAGTTAAAAACGCTGTTTAACAGCTGATTAAAAAATATTATTATTATTATTATTATTATTATTATTATTATTATTATTCTGAGATTTAAAGACTTGGGATTTAATCAGAATGTTATTTCTTGCAGATCCATCCAACATGGCTTTCATCAGCGAGTTTCTTAAGCAGACAGTGTATATGGGTGTGCCTGATGTTGTAAGTTTCCATAACAGTTTTTGAAGGAATGAGTGAAAAACCAACTCCTTTTTTTTTTTCTTCATCAGAGAAAGAAGGGGAGAGAGAGAGAGAGAGAGAGAGAGAGAGAGAGAGAGAGAGAGAGTGCGAGAGCGCGAGCGAGCTAGAGCGAGAATGAACAGCAAAGTGGAGGGAGGGAGGGAGTGGAAGAAAGACGTGTATGAGTCAAAATGAACGAGAGAGAGAGAAGGGGATGGGGGAAAGGAGTATATGAGTCAAAATGAACAAGAGAAAGAGAGGGGGGGGAAAGGGAAGGAAAAGGGAGAGAAAGAGGGGAAGGAAGGAGTGTATGAGTCAGATGTGGGCATGTCTTCTCTGCCGTCTGGATTAAATCACCTCTTTTGCAAGAAAAGGAAAAGAGTTTAACTGTTTAACTGCTAATCTGAAGCTGTAGATTTATTTTATTTTAGGTTTGTTTTAGCTTATGAATGCCCCTGTGTGCACATTTCACTTTCGCTTTCGAATTGGCGGCAATTCAGACGTGGCAATTGCTTGAATGCTGCGTTCGTTATTATTCTTAATGGAAACACACAACTACAGAACAGTAGGCTACAATGACAAACTCGCTTATATTAAACATAGAACTTTTGAAACCAAATCTTCCGCCATTGTCTCGTCAGTCAGCTCTCCTCACTCTCGTCATGAATGAATCTGACTGCTGCTGGTCTGTGCTGCGACTCTGCTCATGCTGAATTGAGCAGACGCATTCAGTTTTTAATTGTAGTGTTTAATTGTGTTCTCGAAATGAACAAAATTTATTTTTATTACTATAAAAAGGCAAAACAGAGTGGGCGGTGCCACGGTGGGCAAGTGACATAATCGGTGTGCAGCCCGAACACTGTGTAACACCGGCTATCGCAGCGAGCCTAGTGTCAAACTTTAAATTAAACGCTTGTCAAACTATCAATTTAAGATTATGGATGTTTTTTTGAGGTAGCTTATTGTGTGTAGAAGTTTTAACAAATTGTTGTTTGTGTGTAGGGTTGTCAGGGGACTGTGACACCATTCCCTCAGTTTAACCCAGCCGGAGATGCGGCCTTTCTGGACAAAGCCATCAAGACGAAGGGTAACGAACCTTTTTCCACACAACTCACAATCAAACAGATCAAACTGACGTGTAACAACAAACAGTTTCATCTGCACTGAATCATGACCCAAATACTCTGACTTATGAAATAACTAAATAAATTGCAGGTAGTTTATGGACTGCACAACCCATGCTGTAGACTGTAGGGATTGTATTAATTCATGCAGGCTACACTGATGCTATTATTTTTTTTGTGTGGCGTTGTATTGCACAGTAAGTGTTTTGACCTGTATTTCGTTGCTCTCAGGTGTAGACGAGGACACCATCATCAATGTTCTCGTGAAGAGGACCAACGATCAGAGGCAGCAGATCAAAGCTGCGTATCAGAAGGCCACTGGCAAGGTGAAGTCTCTAAAACTTTTCAGGAAAACACTTGTACAGTCGATCACCAAAGCACCTACAGTGTACACTCGAGAGTACTTTCACAGTTGCGAAAACAAAGTCAAGAAACCAACTTGAATGATTTGTGTAATCAGGAACCCTAAAATGTAAAAAAAAAACAAAAAAAAAAACACACATTAGATGGCAGTTTTGAATTAAGATGTTGGTATGTTTCAGTTGAACTGGAATGAAATCTTTGAAACTTTTAAGGATAAACAGACTTTAAAAATGCTAGAATTTCACTTGTGGTTAAGCTACATTGGGCATTGGGGGGAGGGGTGTAAATCCTGTCGTTCTCAGTACTACATAATAGAAACTGTCGACATTTTGAAGGGTGTTGTCAGGCTGACACTTCTTAACACTTCCCTGAGAGCTGATAAAGTGAGAGTCTAACTCACACAAGTAAATACACAAGATTCACTTGCTTATTATTTAATCCAAAGTGTTCAATAAATGTTGACTTAATAAAGCCAGTAATCTCTCCCACACCCACGCCCAGGCTCACGTTTATTTACCGTCAAACCACACCTAAATGGATCTAAAGCTTTCTGTTGCCAGAGACCCATTTAACTGTAAAATAAATTCCACTGACCACCTCAATATGGATTTATTTTAATGAATATTTATTTAGACTTTTCAAATAGTATTTTGTGGGGCTATAAAGCTTTGTTACTGAACTTTCCACTGATGGACCACATTAGGGTTGAGCTGATTTTGGTGCTTTGACCCCTCAATATAACAATCATAATGTGGGTTGTGATTCCCACCACTATAACAAAGTTTAAACAAAAAAAAAAAAATCATGGACTTTCCTACATGGACCCCACTTTGACATCTAGTGTCTTAGAGGATCAAGTATAGGTCAAGTGTAG
>JANDJT010000124.1:16661225-16672926 GCA_024331685.1 Stegophilus panzeri | reverse complement strand
TTAATCTCTAGTGCTTGCTCACATTCTAGGGCTTGGGTACAGAGGAGGACACCTTGATTGAGATTTTGGCCTCCAGAACCAATAAGGAGATCAGAGACCTCAAAAATGCCTACAAGGAGGGTAAGCTTGACTTCTTATTTATGGAAAATTTATGTATGGTAGTTTAAGCTTCTCCTCTGTGTTGAGGTTCTTAAATGATAGGAATTCATGTGGTTTTGATGGGTTACAGTGCGAGCACCGCATGGTTAACGTGATGGTTTAAGTGTTGGTTAAAGTGTCTACCATAATGCACTAGTAAACATGATGTTAAGAAAAGCTGTTGAATCTTCTATTGTATCAGTTAATAACCTGGAAAGGATTGACCCAAAGTCATCTGACTCTGCATACCACCACTGTGTCTCCTGATATTTTTTCAAATTTAATTTATTTCTTTGCTAAATGTTAGCTAGCTAGCTAACAGTGCTTTCTACAGTGGCTTACTCAGGCATGGACTTTCTGACTTTTAATATGAATGAGCAACCTATGAGCAAAATGTTCTTTTCTATAGAATTCAAGAAGGAGCTGGAGGCCGACATCAAGTCTGACACGAGCGGACACTTCAGGGATTGCCTTCTGGGTCTCTGCAAGGTGGGTTCATAACTAAACACGATGTTTGGGTGAAGGGGAATAGTGTGCGGGTTTGTGTGTAAACGACTGAATTTCTAAATTTTGCTCGTCCTACAGGCTACCAGAAGTGAGGACAGTACTGTGCAAGCGGATCTGGCAGACAAAGATGCCAGGGTAAGGAGATGTGTTTGCAGGAACTTTGTGTTTATGCTTTTATCTTGGCTTGCTTGTGTACAATGTGTGCAATTCTCTAGGACCTCTATGAAGCTGGCGAGAAGAGGAAAGGCACTGACTGCTCTGTGTTCATCAACATCCTGACCAGCAGGAGTGCTCCTCAACTCAGAAAAGGTACCATCCTTGGTGGAATAACCAATGTCATGGGGAAAAATGCTGTGAACACTAAACACATTTAATTGTACATGTACATGAATATTGTCTGCTCAGCATTCTGATGAAAAATGGCAGTAGCTGTATATAGCTGCTTAAGCCAACTAGTTAAACATTATTTAAATAATGTACATGTAACATGCTAGCCTCCATGGCAGAATTGCAAAACCAGAGCGAAATTCACCCAAGGCACCAAGGATCTCTGCTACTTCATTCCATGCTTAGTTTTTCTTTGTAATGTCTATATACATGTATATGACGGGATAAGATGAGTCAAACAGGAAATGGGGACTAATTGCAGGTAGGCGCTAAAGTTGTGATGTGAGGAACTGAAGAGATGTCGGACCATACAAGCCATGGTATTGGTCCAAGGAACCGTTCTTGTTTGGGTTTGCTTCTTTACCATGTCGTACCTATTTCTTATTCGAATGTATCGAGTGATTGTGGTGTTTCAGTGGCATCTTGAAACTTGACTGCAATGTGAGTGCTTAATTTACACAACAGTAGCTCGTAGGCTTGGAATTTGAACTCCACTTACAAGAACAATGTGAACTTGAACTGCTGAGCTACACCGGTCCTCCAGATCGGAGTCCTGCAGCCAAGGATTAAGCTTTGATTTTTACATAAAAGCTTGTCTCAGTTTGTGTCTCATTGCTCTGCCTTCTAGTGTTTGACTGCTATTCCAAGTACAGCAAAGTGGATTTGGCCAAAGCAATCGACCTGGAGCTGAATGGAGACATTGAGAACCTTTTGGTTGCTGTTGGTAAGATATTCACGCTTGTTTCATTCTGTACTGACTTCTGGGAAATATTTAGGGTTGGATTGAGGGGGGGAAAATAATACAGCAACTCTGAAGGATGAGGTTCCGTCTCCGCTGGCTGTGCAAGTTAGCCACAAGTTTGGATAAAGCTTTGTTCAAAAGCATTCATGGAACACAACTGCACCTTTCTGCTGTGTTTTAAAGCTCATTTGAGGTTTTGTTTCCCTTTTCCGTCCATTGTTTGCCACTTCCTGACACACCTGTTAGCTTTCAGTAGTAAAAATAAGGCAGGAATGATGTGTTGCAACGTACAACCACCCATAAAGTGTTTGTTGTGCATTAGGACAAAAACAAAAACAAAAAAAACAGATCTGGTCAGTTTCACACCAGTGAGGAGTCAAGATCAACAGGTTTCTGCCATATCAATCTGTTGCTCCTGAAGGAATATCTCATAAATTGGAGATTGATTTATAGAGTCTTGAATATTCTTGTAGATATGAATTGTTGATTACTTTGTTGGCCATTGATTATAATGTCCTAAGTTCATATTTTATTAAGGAAAATCTGTTCCTAGATCAACATACCAATGCTTTGTAAATAGCAGCCCACCTTTTATGAGGGAATCATTTCTGCTTTTGTGTCTCTGCTAGTCAAATGTGCTGGAAGCAAACCTGCTTACTTTGCTGAAAAACTCAACCTGGCAATGAAGGTAAATGCATTTTAGGTTTTTACATCTACTCCACTCCCCTGAGCATGGGCTGTGCAGAGCTAAATGTATTTTGTATTTGCGTATAGGGCTCCGGCTACAGAGGGAAGATCCTGACCCGCATCATGGTGAGCCGCTCTGAGATCGACATGGTGCAGATCAAGAATGAATACAAGAAGAAATACGGCAAGACTCTCTACAAGGACATTCTGGTAGGTTCTGATAAAGTAATGTCTGTCTAAATCTCACAAATTGCTACAAGGTAAATAAATGGAAGTGCTGATAAATAGTAGGTTTTTCCATTACTGTTTAAAGAAGCCTGCATACTAAATAGTCCCTGTGTTTAAACTAAAAGGCCGGTCTGATGCTTTTGTATTTGCATGCTCCACAACAAATCTTGGGCAGCTTTTTGTGAACTTTTGAGCTAAATTTGGAAGGCAGATGCCCTCTTGGGTACCTGTTTTTGGACTGCATGTTTTTGTCTCACAGTGAGCTATCCCATAATTCTGTTCTCCAGTCCAACTGCGAACATCCATTTTGAAACAAACCTGGCCAAATAAATCTGACCAACTTTACAGTTGCTTGTCTTGTAGCTAGCAGCAGTACTCTAGTGTTTTGGTTAAGTCATATTTGTGTTCATCTATTTGCCAGAAGTTTAAAAGGAACTAGCAAAGAGTGCTCTAGTTGTATTTTGGCTGTTATTTGGCGAGTTATAACGTTATAACCTGGAATGTGCCTATGATACCTGCCAAGGGTCCCTTTGTTAAAATGCAGCTTAATGAGACCGGTACCTCCTGGAGGATGCGACTAGAAAAACGGGTAGCTTTGGAATGGAACATGGTTATAGTATGCCAGAAAAATAGAGCGCAACTATTTCTCCAAATGGCTCTATACAATAAATTTGTGAACAAACTTGTAAACAAGTCAATTGGATATTGTGCAAGAAAGTGGGGAGGTGCCAGTTAAAATGGACCATGAAGAAGTGCTACTACTTACTAGTAGCAATACATACACAACCATGTTAAAGAATGTGGTTTTTCTTTGTCCTGTGGCTTTCATATCTGGCCACCTGCTCCCACCCAGCATAAGAGTAAAAAACACCCACAATTTTTTGGTTTGACCCTATGGAATCCAATTCTTGATGCACACCTCTAATATGGTGTATTTAATATTGTGGTATGAGGACGAGACCAATAACTATCTTAACCACTTCATAAAACATTCATTTTCCATTTTCATCATTTTTTGGGGGGTAAAATTTACTTTACATTAGAAGCAGTTGCATCCAAGTTGTACACTATGCTGAGATTTTTTTCATTGTTCTGATTATGCGTTCTGTCCTTTTTTAGGACGACACCAAGGGCGACTACGAGAAGATCCTGCTGGAGTTGTGCGGAAGTGATCAGTAATCTGCAGTGCATTTCTGTTCATAAAGGGGTGGTTTTTTTTTTTTTTTTAAATGCTGCCAAGTAAAATGGGATGAATTGTGATGAAGTGCATTTGTGATTAAAGAATGAAATTTCTTTATGTGCCATTGCTGTGTCTGCTTGGTAATTGTAAATGTTCTCCACTTACATAGTGTGCTTTTTTTATTTTTTATTTTTTATTTTTTTTTAAATCTTGGTGGTTCCAAAGTGCTTTACACTGGTTCTCATTCACCCATTATCTCTCACTCTCACTCTCACACTCTCTCTCACTCACTCACTCACTCAAAACAGTGGTTCAGAGCTGCATATAAGGCACTAGCTTGCCATCAGGAGCAACTCTGGGGTTTACTGTCTTGCCCAAGGACACTTCGGCATGTGGAGTCATGTGGGCCGGGAATCGAACCGCTGATCCTAGGAATTGGGGGGAAAATGGCTTCAGTAACCCACAAATAGCTATTTAAATGGGAAAACCGTGGGCGTAGTGGTATGTGGTGTGAGTGGGTGTGGTGCTTGACTAGACTTGGTGTGAACATCAGAATGCAGGCACCACCCTAATATTAGACTGTTCTTGGCACATGAAAGATTGTGAACAGAGATGTCGCCTTGGAAACAAAGCTCTCTCTTTTGACCCTACTAATCAAGTCTGTTCAGTCCCTTTGTGTGTGGAGTAATGGAGTAGACTGATTTAGGCAATAAGGTAACATTGTGGCTAAAATATTTGGCAAGAACAGCATACAAAGTACTGAGAAATACACCTCGGGAACTCCTTTCATACTACATGGGTATATGACCCAACACACACAATATTACAAACATGATCACCGTGCTGTTGAAGTTTTAAATCTGAACATGTCACATCACCCACTCATTGATATTTTTCTTATAATGGCACACCCCAAGTGTTGTTTTCCTTGTGCAACATCGAAGGTAATCTATAATGTTACAAGCACCAATACTGAAGTGCAGAAGTTGTAGTAGGAATATTGTCTATTGCATAGTGCCACATTGCACCTCATAAATAAATCCACATCTAACATTTATTAAATTCGGTCCGTATAATTGTTTAGCCATTAGCCAGTGGCAGAGGCAGCTTAATACCATGTTATTGAACTGAACAATCTGCATCTTTTGCCTTTTCCCTTTAGCACTACCTTAAATAATTTTCTTTAAATGATACTTATTTCATAAAGTAAGTATATTTGAAAATATTACTAGTATTTATGTAATGCTTGTACAGTTATGCGAAGAAGAATTTCGCTGTACAGTGCAAGGGTCTGTTCCGAATGCATACGACTATTAAAGTCCTGAAACGTAAGTTGTATCTGTCTGTGACAAACCTGTTTCTGAAGATCTCCTTTCATGTATCAGTGTAATCAGTGGCTATAAAAGAGAAAAAGCATGGTGTTATTATTGCTTTAGGTACTGTAACGCTGTCTATGACCTTTTAGACATTTCTCATTTCTCCACCTGCAAGGCTGTGAGATTGGGAGATTTATCTGTTCCACAACTCGTCCTTAATGCCTGTGTCTGTATTTAGTAGGAACTGCGGGTCTATGCACGACACCTCCATTATCAAACACTGATCTAATTAAAACAATATACAATATATGGTTAAAAGGAATGATTCATTTGACTTACAGTCAAATTCAGTTAAACAGTCAAGTTATGTCAACGTAATGTTTCCATGACAGCTTCAAGTCCAACAGCATTCCATGAAACCTAACCAGCACCATTGTTTGTTTGTTTGAACAACTTCTTGTCTTTCGGTAATGTAGTTCTATCTATCAGTCCTGCTCGTATAAGTCTTTTTAGTGTTTAACAGTTTCACTTAATCCAGTCCAGTACTTTTCTTTCATTTAAATAGTCTGAGCACTGGAACAGTACACGTTAGACTGTTCTCTGTTTGGTCACTGTCTGATTTAATAATGGCTGATTTAAGCCACAATGTTATACAGAGTTATGTTATTAATGTATCTTCTTTCCTAATGATCTTTCCAGTTCTCGTTTGCTTTGGGGTCTTATGTACAGTAGATGTCTTCCTCTTTGTTCTTTAACCTACTGTACATCTCCTATTATGCTTTTTTTTGTTTGTGAAGAATTGCTATAGCTTCAGATTTACTTAACAGGACTTTTTTCAGTGTTTATTTTGAGGGCCGGTTTTGCTGATTTATCTGCACATGCATTGCCTTCTGCCCCTACATCAGCACGGCTGGCACTCCAAGGAAGCTGACAGATACAGTTGAGGTCATAAGTTTACATACGCTTGATTCTTAATACTGTGTGTTGTTACCTGGATGATCAACGATTGTTTTTATGTGTTGTGATAGTTGTTCATGAGTCCCTTGTTTCATCGTCCTGTTCAAAAGTGTTCACCCCCCTGGCTCTTAATGTATCGTGTTGCCTTCATGAGCATCAGTGAACGTTTGCACCTTTTGTAATAGTCGTGTACAGTCCCTCAGTCGCCCTCAGTGTGAAAAGATGATGAAAACATCACACAGTATAGCCGCTGTTGGAAAGGGGTCAAATATGTAGAAGATGCTGGAAAAGTAAAGAATGTGCAGGACCTGGAGGATTTCTCTGAAGAACAGTGGGCAGTTTAACTGCTCAGGACAAACAAGGGACTCATGAACAACTCTCACAAAACATAAACACAGTAACATCATCCAGGTAACAACACACAGTATTAAGAATCAAGTGTATGTAAACTTTTGAACTGGTTCATTTGTGTAAATTCAGTTATTATTGTGTCTTGTGGACTATATGTAAACATCTGTTATGTGAAATAGCTTATTCAGGGCAGAACTAAATAAAAAACAACATGCTAATTTTATGATCCCTTTTATTATTATTATTATTATTATTTTTTTAAACATTTTGCAGATTTTGCAAGGCGAACGTAAACATATGACCTTCACTGTATGATTACGTCCTGTATTCTGAGCAGTTTCTGAAGTATCGTATAAATGATATCTTGCCTGGATGTTGATTTGACACATTAAAATATTTAATGCTGCTACAAAGTACTCTACTCATTGAAGTGAGTTCTGGACTGGCAGCAATATAGCCACAAGTTCAGCAGGAAAAACTGAAATATTACCTGATGTTCTTGTTTTGAGGTCTGCTTTCTAACTGAGCAATATGTGCTGCTGCTCCAATGTGGCCAGAGATGCAGAATCAGTGTGACAGGTTCAACTAGACATCAAGTGACAAGCATTGATATCCCACACACTGAATTGTGCACAGGCATCTAATGTGCAGAGAAATAACCTTGTATTAAATAATGTACAAGATTAATACAAATATATACATCTCATAACAGAGGTTAACAAAACAACCAAACAATAAGATATAAATATAAACTGTGCCGGGGTAAAATTACAATTTACAATGTTTCTAATGCCATTCAAGGCAGATCCATATTGCTTAACTTCGTTTATAAACTGTTCAAAAGTTGGCTTAGCTACAGTCCATTTTCTCACATGAATACAGTATTTCCCAAGTAAAATAAATAACCGTATGATAAAATAAGTAATTCTACTGCAGTAACTGTTAGCATGTAACGGTGAAAAAAAAATAAAATGACATCTTGCAACTCAATTTGTATCAAAGAACCAAAGGTTCTTGACAGAAAGAAAGTTAGAGACATCTAATCCAAGGTGTTCACAGGTACAGTACACCACTGCTTGGTTGCTACAATGACGTGAAAGACGTCCAATCAGGAAACGGCGTTTGAGTACGAGCTAACATCCAATCGTAGCGCAGGAGGCGGGTCTTATCTGAACATGGGCGGGGAAAAGGAAGGAAAACACGGAAGTGCTGAAGCCTGAAAGACCTTAACACAAGAGAAGGTTGTTCTGCGGCGAGGGAAGAAGAGGGAAGCCTTTTACCAGTACATTTTATTTCACTTAACGCATCAAAGCAACATTTAATATTCACAGTGGTTAGTGGTGAATTATTGCAGGTTGTTATTTCTTCGCATGAAGAGCAGGCGAGTCATTCAGACTCCAGTTCACTAGCTATGGCTCAATATATGTTTACTGTTTAATAGGTTTCCTGTAATGTTTAACGTGGAAGCTGTTGAATAAGAATTCTTTGTTTTTTTTGTTTTTTTTTTATTTCACATGTAAGATTTGCTGTTTGAGTGCTAAAAATGTGTATATATAAAAAAAGGAAAGCTGCACTCTTGTAAATGCATAAACTATGCATTTCATTTCCGATCATTCACCTGCTAATTAAAAGTGCAGTAAAAGCTGTCACCTTCAGTAATTATTTAGTTTCTGATTTTAAATTAGCTTAAATCATTCATTCATTCATTCATTCATTGTACTCAGTTAACCTATTAAAAACATTCATAAAAAAAAAAAAAGATTCAAAAGACGATTCTTGTTGGTCTGTTATCTTCCATCTACACACTTCAAAATGTTGGCTGTCACCATGTATGTGTTGGAGTGGAAAGATATTAACCTGTAGATATTAACAATACTATTCATGTTTCAAGCTCCCTCCCTCCATCCATCCATCCATCCATGGCTTTGCCTGCTTCACTTGAATAGACTTACTGCGTTATGATTTTTTTTTTCTTTCAATTTGAAGTCATATCTTTTTATTTTGACCCAATCTGCCCTCAGATCTCAGAGACCCGCTGCCCTCGGAGTGGGACGGATTTCATCTTGGAAGCGCACACATTTATGCATTTTTACAGAATTATGCCATGAGCATCTACTATTCCGTGATGAGCGACAAGCTGCTCTTCCTCGGCCTGCTGTACTTTGTGCAGGGCATCCCGTATGGTTTGCAGTCCTCACTTCTTCCAGTCTATCTTCGTGGCACTGGCCAGTCGCTCACCCGCATCTCCCTGGCCAAGGTACTTTACTTCCCCTGGGTGCTCAAGGTGCTGTGGGCGCCCCTAGTGGACCGTACCGGTACCAAGCGGCGCTGGTTGGTGTCGACAGTTGGGGGATTGGCGCTTGTGTGTCTGGCGGGTGCGACGCTGTCACCTGAGCTACAGCAGGGTGGTGTGGCGGGTGTGCTGCTGGCCATGAACGCACTGGTGTCGGTGCAGGACGTGGCAGTGGACGGTGCAGCTGTGAGGCTGCTGCGTGGCACCGCTGAACTCGGCCTGGGCAACACGGCGCAGGTGGTGGGCTACAAGGCAGGCTCAGTCTTTGCCGGAGGTGGCCTCCTAGCCGTGATCGATGTAGTGGGCTGGGCGTGGACGTTTACATTGCTGTCTTGTGTATACGGAGGGGTGGCGTTGTTCGTATGCGGTGTGAATGTACTGGACGGTGAAGCAGGGCGGGCCCCAGGAGAGGCGAGAAAGCCCACGAGGGACACAGCAAGACCGTGGGCTATGTGGAAGAAACTGATGGACGTGCCGGGGACGGCGTGGACCATGCTCTACGTGCTTACTTATAAGCTAGGTGAGTGTGTGCAGGCTATGTGCCTTATTTGTAACCAACCTCAAAACCCTATTTCTAGGAAAATAATCAGCGATGATGTGGTGTGATGCAAAGCGGAGTTACTGTTACGGCATTCCCAGAGTGTTGTGTTCCTCTTATACCATAGCCATTTGTCAATGATTACAAATGTGAATTTATTAATGAACAATTCATCATGCTTTTTTTTTTTTTTAACCCTTTATAATTCCATTTAATGTTGCGCAGTGTTTGAGACGGTTAGTTCCTGTTATCACTTACATTATAGCAGCTTTTGAAGTTAATACGACATCAAAAATGCAGCTCATGTTACTGAGAAACTAAACAGCACAAACTCCTGAAGACTTTCCTGTGGTAAAAAAACTGTTATGGAGTGCCGACACTGGAGTCTCCTTACATAAATGTTAAAGAAACCTTTCAGGCGTCACGATATCAGTGGCGATACGTTTTCTTTGTTACCTCATGTTTCTTAAAAACAGCCAGGATTTCGTGGCGTGTCTTTTGTCATTGTTGCGGCCAAAAATGCTTCATTTTGCTGCAACTTTTTTTATTTTGTATTTTTTTTTAAGCTTTTTTTGTGGAAAAGTACTTGCAGTTGCGCAAAATAGTTTGCACGGTTATTCACAGTAATGTTTGTTGGTAAATGAACCTTTTGGCTGTACTCATGTTCGACACACAGGAACTTTTGACTGAATGCATGTTGGGATGACGTCACAAATCTGCACAAAAAAAGGTCTTGGCCCAAATCTGCGGTAATTTTAAATAATTGCAAGCTCCTTCAAATATTGTGGCGTTTACTTGATTTTTAATCCAATTTCTGCGATTAAGTAATTAAGTATTAGCCCACAGTACCCAGTTTGCAGCCATGAATTTTTAGGTTGTAGTGTTCACAAATTGCATCATTTAATAAGTTGTAGGAGCATTACACTTAATACGTGGCCTGTACTTCATTATTTGGTAGGAACCGGTGCTTTGAGAATTCACTTGAGGTCGCATGGGCTGATATCCATTTCAGACTCCAGTATGACTTTATGCATCATTCCAAGCTCGAAGCAAAGTGTAACGTTGTTATCCCTCATCTCCATGCTTGTGTTCCTCTGGCCACACTGGTCTAATTCTATTGATTTCCATCTCACTCACTTTATAATAGTGAGTAAATAAAAAAAAAAATCATATTATAGTCACTTTAAATGGTGTATCTTCCACAAGTTTAATATTGCATGGCCACGGAGCATAACTCATGGCTTTACTATATTGCCTCATTTATTAAACGGCATGGAAAATGGATGGATGGGTTTTTGATTAAGGATAAAATGACATTGTAATAGCCACACAAGAAAAACAACAACTTTATTTATTCATCCACAGTGGATCAAATAACGCAGAGATCCTGCAACAGATCCCTAACATAAAGAGAACAGCTTACATAGCACACACTGATCTGATCAGAGATCTCTTTGCAGAGCAGTGTCAGCTTGTTCCATGACAAATAAAACTGAGCCGATTTATAGGTCACTTTCTCATAACTCGTAATGCTAGTACGCTGTTGATCAGCGAGCTGAGCCGACCTGACCCGACCCGACCTCACGAGCACTCTGACTCACCGAAAACAGATGGACTTCCCCTAACCAGTCTGAGTCACCAAATTACAGCATTTCTAAAACGGTAGAAAAAGTTGCCAGTGTGTAGCCCGACTCATGCTAGAGCCACTCCTGAATTATTGGCTGGACGCAAGTCTTTAAAAAAAATTTTTTTAATGATATTCTTTAGTACAGAGGCTTCTCCCATGCTCGTTCCCAGTTTCTCCTGAAGGTTTCTTTCACATTCCAGCTCTGTCCTGAATGTGCTGTAGTGCGTGTGTAATAGTTTGCCTCACATCATTCTTACTGCGCCATCGTTACAACTTTATTCACGAAAAAGTAATGCAGTCTTTTTGGAGAGAAATAATTTTTTACCAGAACTCAAACCAAATGAACTCTGATGTAGTTCCTGCATTCGCCGCCAGATGGCAGAAGATTCCCATTTATTTGCCTCACTGTGAAGGCACGCTAGGTTATTATGAGGCAACGTAGAGCTGCAGTGACACTCTGACACATGGCCTTTCCACTAACCTCTTGACATGCGGACTTCCTGAAGGTGGAAGACACACAACACGCCATTTCAGCTCTGGATTTAAGTCACCATGAGTGAGTGTGTGAGCTGAATGGGTTGTGTTTGACAGCAGATGGGGATTATGTAAGGATTAGAGTCTCTTTGTGTCTCTGGCGATTTTCATCCAAACAGAAAATGGAAAATATGCCCCCTGTGTGTGTGTGCTTGTGTGTGTGTGTGAGTGTGTGTGTGTGAGTGTGTGTGTGTGTGTGTGTGTGTGAGTGTGTGT
>JANDJT010000124.1:16635698-16647126 GCA_024331685.1 Stegophilus panzeri | reverse complement strand
CTCTGTTTACATGCTAGTTTCTTAATCAGAGTATCGTCTTAATCGGGTTCATATCGGATTATTGTTGTCCGTGTAAAGGTACTGAGCGTAACACATCGAAAGCTTTTACTATGTTTAAGCAGGGTTTTCACGCTTCCAGATAATTCGATATTCTGTTATCAGAACATGCCTCAAGTCGCTAAGAGTAGTGTTGAGTTAATCACGCTTAAAAAAAATTGCTCACTTCTCTATTCAGACCGTGTGAAAATATTCAGAATTCACACATGCAGCGTGGAGTTTGAGTAAAACAGAGACTAGTCTCCGTTATACACGATTCAGACCCTGGGCTTAAGCACATTTTACTTGAACGATATCAGCTCGAGTGAGGAGCAGTATTGAGTAATAAGTCCAGCACCACTTTGACAGTTTGATAATATGTCCACAACATCTCACACTGAAATTCATGGACTGTAAATACACTCAGAAAACTGTCCAATGCCATTTAAGGCCAGTATTAAATGCATAAATATGACCTTATTCAGAATCAGCCTCTGAAGTCCACAGGATGTTTTATTTTTCTGCCGAGACAACGTCTTATTCTGAGACATTGCTGATGTCAAGGACGGAATTATTTATTTATTTTTTTAATAGATAAAATGATTAATTCAACTAAAGTGAGTGTCATTCTCATGAGCCTATCCTTCAAACACATTCAGGAACATTTACTTTACAGGAGAGTAAATAAAATAAATATTTTTTAAAAATTATTTTAGAAATTAAACGGTGCAAAATAGTGAATGAACGTGTGATGGATTAGGCCCTAAGTGTTGAAATAGATTATCTTTAGACATCCCTGTATTCTCTAATTCATGCAGCTTCACAAATACTTACTACATGTAATGCTTTCCCATTTTATAATACAGTTAACCTTTAAAAAAAAAAAACAAACAAACAAGAAATTGAAAATAAATTCTTGAATCTAACTGTTACAAAGGTGCTAATATATACAGTTTAGGTATAGAACTGTACAATATTTGACTTGCTAGAGTGAAAGGCAAGACACGTGAAAACTACGCTTTTCTGTTTTTTATTATTATTTTTTTTTCAGCTAAAGCAGGAGTCAGACTAAACAGGAATATAATTACCCCAGCTGAAAAGCCAATTCACCGAACAGGAAAGGACGTTGCATGTGAAAAACTTGGTACTTTCACGTCCTGCCAGGATTGTTCTCTCCATAAATTAAAAAATGGAGGAGCTGCTTATAATTAATAAGAGATCACTCTAGACATTAGGTGCACAATGTGGTCTCTTCAAATGTAGTAACCTTCTGTTTTTTTTTCTTTTCTCCGTTTGCCTGCTAGTATTTTCTTCTTCGCAGTCTTACCACCTCTTCTGTATTTTCTTTTCAATGAAGACAGAAGAACCGTGTAAAAGACCCACCCATTATCCAAATATTATCTTGTTGCTGAACCAAATTGAACTCTCCAAACCTTCTCAAAAGCACGTGCTGTCCTGTTACTATAGCGACGTAAGCCGACACTGCCGATAAGGCTTTAGCGTTTGTACGCCAGGATTTATTTCTTTATTGTTTTAAGTTCTTTGTATCATTGTGGTAGCTTTTCATATTAACTTTGTACACATGCTTCTGCTCCTGCCACAACTCCATTTAGTTCGTCATCTGTTACTGCAGCTGTGAGCGTCTTCGTCCACTTCCTGTTTACTTACTCGCAGTTCTCATTGGTTATTGATGGGATCCATTCAGATTTATGGAATACTAGATCATCCATCCATCCATCCATGAATTTTCTGTACCGCTTATCCTACACAGGGTCGTAGGGGAGCCTGAAGTCCATCCCATGGAACTCGGGGCAGGGAAGGGAAGGGGTGGGGGCACTTTAGACGAGGTGCCAACCCATTCACACACTACAGACAGTTCAGAGATGCCAATCAACCTCCAACGCATGTCTTTGAACTGCAGGAGGAAACTGGAGTACCTGGATAAAATCCCCGAAGCACGGGGAGAACATGCAAAACTCCGTGCACCCAAGGTGGAGGCGGGAATCGTGCCCCCGTACTAGACCGTGTCCAAAATAAAATTGAAATGAGTTGCTCTTTGCACACTTCTCAGCTTTCTGACACTTCACAGATTTAGATCATTATCGAGATAAGTCATGCTGCATAGCATCAGTAAACCGTTTCAATTATATATATAAATGTACGTATGTCTATGATGTCAGTAGGATTTAAAGCAGAAATCCAATGGTGTGTGAACAGGACGGTCAAATATGTAGATTTCAGCTACATGCAAGAATTTCTGCAAATGTATTTGTCTCGGCTGTAAATAATATTCCTGAATAATTATAATATTATTATTATTATTATTATTATTATTATTATTAAGTGTAAATTGAGTAGTTTTGCAATAAAAAGAGTTTTATGTACACGCCCACAGTACAAAAGCAGAGTGGATATAACTTCATTGTCCAGTTGACTCTCTGTGTTTGTGTGTGTGTGTGTGTGTGTGTGTGTGTGTGTGTGTGTGTGTGTGTGTGTGCTCTCTCACAGGCATGGCAGTGTTGAGTCTTAGCATGCAGCACTTTATCGCAGGTCTCATCACTACTCTCACCTTTACCTGTATGATGCACTGCACACAGCGAGCTGAGGAGAGCATCCAGGTACCACACCTAATCCTAGACTAGATGCACCGTGGTGCCATGCAACATTGCTACCGATCCAAGACCTAACCCTAACCCTGACCCTAAACCATTCCATCCAAATGGCACATTTCCACCAACTGGTGTTCAGCGAATATCCGATGTTCAAATGTGTTGCTTCAATTAAACCACATAAACACTGTCAGTGCAGTGCGCTAGCAGCATACTGTAGGTTGCTATGATTACATAGGTGACATGTAAAGAATAAAACCCTTGGAGTGCTGTTATAGGAAGACGAGGTTTCCATGCCGCCTAACGCATTTGCAGCTCGTATCAGGACGAGTGCGTTAATGTACACACCCTCTGACCAATCAGAATCAATTCTACAGCGCTGTGGTATAAATTTAAATGACATGCAGCCGGGTCTGGATTTTCAGATTTTTTAAAAAAATTATTATTTCTTTTCATACCCGTCACCTCCCAGTCGAAGTAGCTGTTTGTTTCCTTCGCCGAAGTTGTTTAATGCAGAATGCACTGACAAACACGCCGACATGTCTGAATCCCCAGATCAGCGCATCGTGTGTTTTGAACTGCGAGAGATTTTTGGGGGATCGGGGGGTGGGGGGCGTTTGAATGCTCTCTGGCCTCGTCCCTGTTGCACACCTGCCTCTCACAGACAAGTCAGAGAACTTCACAGGCACATTCCGGTGTCACTCATCTGTGGCTGTGTACTGCGAGCTCGGCGCTTTCATATCGACACATCAAGAGGAATGAAGCGCTGCCTTCTTTTCATAGACGCCTCATCAACGCCAATCACGCATCTTTAAAAAGCGCACATTTTTTAAAAATTCTATTATTACTACAAATGTAAATTATAACAAAAAAAAACAAAAAAAAGAGGAGGGGGCGGGGGGACCCTGACACATTAAAGTACACACAGGAATGGCTGAGGAAATGTCAGTGTGTCCGTGAATTGATGCATTTTTAGTTACTTTAGGTCTCTGACTCTTAGTTTCACTAATTATATGCTGCACATATCACTGTAGTGTGTGTGTGTGTGTGTGTGTGTGTGTGTGTTCGGTCATCAGTCCGTTTGTGTTCCTAAGGCAGTATTGGGTGACAGAAACATGATACTGTGAGTGCTTGTGAAAAGCTCCGGAGAGAAAAACACAACACTTTAAACAAGTCTGCAGAAATAAAAAAGTGCTTCACTTGACTCTAGTGGCCGAGCGGTGCGAGCGAGGGAAGTGTCCGAGGTGCACGGTTAGAGTTCAGAGAACCGTACAAACTCTACACAATCTTAGCAGAGCCTCCGGGCTGTTGTTACCAATCACAGACGATCAGGTTCGTCGGTTTCAACAGAACACCAAAATGGGTTTTTTTACAGGTTGTTATAGCAACCTAAGACGACAAGCTAAGACGAAAAACGCCACCGTTCTTCACCGCGGTTCAGAATGGTGTCAGACCAGAGGGTCACAGACATGCTAGGGCAAAACCAATTTTTTTTTTTCACTCCCTATGTAGTGCACTATACACTACACTTATTGGATTCTCCCTGCAGCTCAGCTCAGTATCTGCTTCCCTGTGAACTTGATCTATCCCTTTATTTATTTTCATTACCATTCAGTAATATTCATCTAGGGCTGACGTCTAAGCTGAAGCTAAAGACGTGTTCGCTAAGATGTATAGCCTGCTCTGTTTTAGACCTGCCGGATGTCTCTGTGGCAGAATTCTGAAAAATGATGATCAAGCCTATACTCTTCAACTTTAAGAAAGCATGTATTGTGTGTAAATATAAAGCGTAAGATTAGATTTAGATCAGATTTTCTCACAGTGGAAATGGAATAAGTCTAATCGGTTCAGTTTGTAATCCGAGTCCAGCTCTCAGAAGGTTATCGATGCCCGTGTGCCGTCACATCATGATCAAAACTGTACCGACGACAGCGGACAAAGTTTTAAGAAGAAATTTTATTTATTTCCCCGCTGATGTAGTAATTATTATTTCTTTTTCTTATGTTTCAGGCGACTCATTACAGTTTCTTGGCCACCCTGGAGGTATTAGGGAAGTTGTGCTTCAGCGCCCTGGCTGGAGCCATAGTGGACACGGTGGGCTTCCCTATCGCCTTCCTCCTCTTCCTCTTCCTCACCTCTAGCAGTGCCCTGCACGTGTGGAGAGCCGTGGACACGGGAGTTTTGAAGGAACAACTCAAAGAACAGCCGCAGTAAATCAAGGACAGGAAGAGACAGGGTGTGTGGGTGTGTGTGGTTGAATGTGTGTTTGTTCTAAAAGAACAAGTGAGAAGGAGTGGAAAAGTGTGTGTGGGGGGGGGGGACACGAGGACATGGGAGTTTTCTGCTTAAAATGCTGGACACAAACCAAACATTCTATATACACTATACTCAATGCATATTACAATGAAGTGATTATAGAGAAGTCTGTGTTGTAGCACCAATTCAGTATGTCAGGTGTCTGTTGTGAAGAACTCTAAAGCCATCCAGCGTGATTCAGCACTGTACGGTTTGGATGTAATCGCTACTCAGACCCAAGTGGTTTAAGATCACAAAAAATATTGATTTTTCTGGGCTGGTCCTGGTATCCACTAACAACCAAGACCCCGTTTACACATGGTCATTTCATGTGTCTTGAATATCGGGATTATATCTGGATAGAGATTATCCACGTATAGCCGAACGTGTCAGTTTAAGGTGACTAGCGTCCTGCAGAACCTGACCAAAAAAAGTCCAGAGAGGAATTTACAGGTGGTTAAAATCTTATCAGGGTACAACCCAGATACAAGACGTACGAAAAGTCCAGGTGAAAACAGGGTATGAAGCTCGCGCAGCAGCCAGATATTGCCAGCATGCGATAAGCTGTGGCTCGGTCTAGTCTAGCGTTTGTCCCACGACGTGCTTTCCAGCAGTCAGGAAATCTAAATAAACCAATAAAACTGACCCATAACTGAGAGCATGTCGTTAGGTCTGCCGAAAGAATAGTAGCCAGTATTTTACTCACAAGTTTAAAATATTAAAAACAACTTAGTATTATTTAAAATATATATGACATGAATTACGCCTCTAGCGACTGACATGTAATGAAAACCCAGTAAAGTATATGATGTAGAATTATGTTATTTAGTAGTCTTTGAAATACTGTTGTTGGTTTTTTTTTTGTCCTTAATAACACCAAAGCTTACTATATTAACTGTAAACAGAATGTGTCAATTTAATTTATACATTTAAAAAAAAAATTCATTCAAGTATGTGTCCATTTGAACATCGGCATTGTTTTAAAAAGGAGAAAATACTTAATAGTTAATCATTATTAAGACACATTTCAAACTTCCAAAAGTGTCACAGTATTTCCGTGAATTACTGTAGACCAATTGTTGTTGTTGTTATAATAATAATAATTATTATTATTATTATTAATGTCTGTTCTTTTAGCTCACATGGATGTAAAATACTGTAAATTTAAATTATGGGATGTACAATATCTTTACCAGCGAAACTGCTGGTTGTTTCTGAAGCATACCATTTATAGAAATTTCTGTGTGTGGTACTTCACTCGAGTGCTTTACATTTTCCTATGCAACAATGCAATAAGGTGTGTTCTTAACTGATCTGTTTATGTCTACTACTATAGATCAGGGGTATTCGACTACAAATTGTGAAGGTGCAGCAACCTAAATTTCCTTGTTTACAAAGACCCGAATAAGCAGCTAATACGAGTGAATGGCAACAACGGTTACCTTTTATGCCTTTTTTGTCTTTTTTTGGGGATTCTGCACGTCTGTTTAGAACTTGAGTTGTAGAATAAATGAACAATTCTCTGTCCCAACATCTTTAAACATCCTCTTTTCATCAGGTTTTTTTTTTTTTTTTTTTTTTTGGTAAACAAGCCATGCTGTCACTTAACACTAGAGAAGGTAAATGAACAGTAACAAAAAAAAAAAACAACTAGCTGCTTTCAGCTAAATAATTTCCACAAGAGCGTGTGATTGGCTGCAGAAAGCTGCAACAGTGCATCTGTTACAGAAGCAGTGATGATTCATGTCAACTACGGCCAGTTTATTTCATATGTTTACTGGTTCCGCTACAGTACTTTTCGTGCTTGGTTCAATCCACTGTAAATACTGTGCTGGGACTGCGTCTGGACTGCAGTATGCCAGAGGACAACCCTATTTTGTTTTAATTTATTTAGAATAATTCTACGCAAAAAAGATCTATTATTGAATAAAGAGAAGTAGCCAGTAATCATTATTTAAAGGGCAATGTACAGCGGAGTAACAGTCATCCTCACTAGCTGTTAATTGTTATACATATATTGGCATTTATGGTATTTTTTTACACACACACTGTAGATGGTAGAGGTGTAAGGATACACTCCGGTCATGATTCGATTCGCTTCATGATACTGGCTTCATAATTCGATCCAATTTGATTCTCAGAACAAAATCTGAATGAAGAAAAATTATGTCTGAATAGGTTTAATATTGTTAACAAAATGTACTACAGGTCCAACATATCTTAAAATTAAATAAAAAAAAACCAAAAAACTGATTGAATAATCTCTGACCAGGGAAAAATGATGGATCGAAACATAATGAGCTCCATCGCAGCACTTGACGTGTCATTTTAATGGGAAATAGAGCTCCAAAGTCGGCTAAAGTGATAGAGTTCTGCGGCCTGTAGATTACCGAGGCACAGGGCTGGTGTAATTTGAAACCTACCAAAGAGCTTATTTTAACTGTTATAATGTGGTTGTGTAACATGTTATATCATAACACACGCCGTATGTTATGTTATAACGAGCCATTGGCCCCAGCGTACACTCATTATATTAAAACTCTATATAAGGGTTGTGCAAATTGGGACCTCTGGTGTTCAAATAGTGCAGTTGCGTTAGATGCATAATTAATTAAATGCTGATTCCCACGATCAGTACGTCGTCAGTGTTTTGCATTTCGATGCATCGTGTCAGAATGTATTGTCACACCCCTCAGAGGCATCAATACAAATTTCAATTGCCGTAAACGTGCATAAAAAGCCAACACTGAAAGGAAATTCCCAGGGAAAAATGCGAGCTTGACAAATGCAGCATGAAATACAGTAGCAGCATTTAAGACGTGAGGCTGGATGAAGCAAGCATATTAGGTGCTACACTTTCTTATTGTTTATTTTATTCGTTTTATTTTTCTCCATTGCAATCACTGTAGAGCCAACACAAGAATGCATAGTGTTTGATATACCAGCATCACCTTGCACAAAATCTACAAATAAAAACCTGCTACTGGACTTAAGTGTCTGTGCTTGTTATTTTGCATGAATTCAGAAAAGGACGATCCTTATTTACAGGGTTTAGTTTTTTTCAGGAATAGTATTTGCTTTTTTGCTTCATTTGTATGTTTATACACAAGGAACCTGAGAAAACGTAATTATTTCATTTGTTTATGGAATTATGTTATCCAATACCCATTTCATTTGTGTGAAGTAATTACCCATTTGAGCTTAATAACTGGTTGCACCACCTTCGGCAGTAATAACCAATAGCCACTAGCCAATTCCCAACTAATATCCGGCTTTCACATGAATGTGGATAAATTTTAGCCATCTCGTTATTAGAAAACTGCTATTGGTTCTCATTAGTTCTCATAGTGCTTTGGATAGCCAGAAACTCCAACTCTGGAGATTACGCTGAAGATATACTTCCACAACACTGCATGCTGAGATTTTGTGAAGAGGCTCCATTTATCAGTATTACAGTGGTGCTTGAACCCTTTAGAATTTTCTACATTTCTGCATCAATATGACCTAAAACATCATCAGATTTTCACACGAGTCCTAAAAGTAGATAAAGAGAACCCATTTAAACAAATGAGACAGAAAGATTATACTTGGTCATTTATTTATTGAGGCAAATGATCCAATATTACATATGAGTGGCAAAAGTATGTGAACCTTTGCTCTCAGTATGTCCAAGGTGTGACTCGATGTGCAGCAATAACTGCAACTAATAAATTGTGGTAACTGTTGATCGGTCCTGCACATTGGCCTGGAGGAATTTTAGCCCATTCCTCAATACAGAAAAGCTTCAACTCTGGGATGTTGATGGGTTCCTTCAATGAACTACTTGCTTAGCAGTCGTTTTGTCCTTGCAACCCTGCCATGCACACCATTATTCTTCAATGTTCTCCTGATGGGGACTCATGAACATTAACATTAGCCAATGTGAGAGAGGCCTTTAGTTGCTTAGAAGTTACTCTGGGTTCCTTTGTGACCTCGTGGACTATTACACATCTTGCTTTTGGAGTGATCTTTGTTGGTTGACCACTCCTGTGGAGGGTAACAATGGTCTTGATTACACTGTCTGTCTGACTGTGGATTGGTTGGTTTTGTGACCTTTTCCAGCCTGATGAGCATCAACAATTCTTTTTCTGAGGTCCTCAGAAATTTCCTTTGGTCATGCCATAATACACTTCAACAAACAAGATACTTTGATAGATCCCTGTTCTTTAAATAAAACAGGGCGCTCACTCACACCTGATTGCCATCCCACCTGACTCTCACAGATATGTAATATTGGATAATACTGAATAATTTTCCTCAATAAATAAATAACTAACCAAATATAATTTTTTTTTGTCTCATTGTCTACTTGTGTGAAAATCTGATAATGTTTTAGGCCATATTTATGCAGAAATGAAGAAAATTCTAAAAGGTTCACAAACTTTAAAGCACCACTGTATGTGGTATAATCTTAATACAAATAACTAATACAAAGTGATACCTTTGTGCGCTCCTCTCTAATGGCCCAGTGAGGTCCATGTCAATTCTTTTGAAGGGGACCTTGATTTACCGATTATGGCATATCGCACAACACTTACATACATGAATGCTTGACCAATAAAAGTGGGCCATTAGACAGTTGAGTATTTTATCCTGCCCTAGATTCCCAGCCATTGGATTATGATGAGCTGCATGGAAAAGTATTTCCCTGTGACCCTTTGGCATCTGCAGTTGGGTGGTGTCTTTTCTTGTGTGAGTATCCTGCATCACTAAGTAGGTCAGTGTGATTTCTAGTAGGATTATTTGACCATCAATTACTTTTATTTGGTTGAGGTAAATCCCCAAGGGGAATCCTCATGGAGGGTAAGGGCATGGAGACAACCCCCTCCATTGAGTTGCTGTGATGCAGAGCAGCTACTGATGGCCCTGGCACTGCATCCCCAGCCAGAGCTACATAAACCCCCACCTTGCTCTGCTTTGCCAAGAACCATCCATCATCATGGTCTTTAATATTTCCCCAAAACCTGTTCAATAAGTCCCCAAAATGAGAGGATGGAGGAGGTGAGGACTAACCATCTTGTGCATTTGACCCTGGAGAATTATTAAGATGTGCAGATATTCATGAATATTCCTATGCATACACCTGATGTGCTTTTCCCAAAGCCCCACACTGAATCCTGAGACCACTAAGGCCTGTACCCCCTTGAATATTCATTGGAATGTGGTACACTATATAGCCAATAGTATGTGGACACCTGACTATCAAAACTATGAGCATTAATATTGAGTGGTCCCCTTTTTGTACTCTTTTGGGAGGTCTTCAAACTAGATTTTGGAATATGTTGTTAAGGATTTGTGGCCATTTAGCCAGAAGAGCACAAGAGCACAAGAGGTTGGACAGTAATGTTGGGCGTGTGCAGTTGTCATTTCAAATAATCCCAAAAATTCTCTGCAGGCCACTCAGGTTCTTCCGACCTTGGCAAACCATGTCTTTATGGATTGCCAAGGTGTGAACGGGGGTATTGTCATGCTGGAACATGTTAGTTTCCAGCAAGTGTGAGGAAATCTTTCCGCTACAGTATATAAAGACATTTTATGTTTTTTTTGTGCTTCCAATATTGTGCCAACAGTTAGGGGAAGGTCCACACATGGCTGTGAGGGTCAGCTGTACACATAGTGGACATTTTGGCCAAATACTGTACAGTGCTGCTCAGTCTGGGAAGGCCTGTGGTGCACCAGGGATCCAGACCAATCAGTTGGTGAGTTCAAATCCCTGCACCTTCAAGCTGCCACTGAAGGTCCTTGAGCAACACCCTTAACTCATCTACTGTTTCCTCTCTGAATCTGGATAAAAGCCAAATGAATAAATGCAAATCTAGAACTAGTTTGGGAAATTCTTGTTAAAGAATTGTACCAGGATGCAACTGTATACCAAAAAAGTCTGATGTGGCCTTTGCACTACTGCTGTATCCTGGTAATGGAAACGCCCTGCACCACTGGCTACAGTATGTTATGCTGAAGAATGAGAGAGCTCTTCTGTCAGGGTAAGTTCCACATTTGCTGGACCTCTTGCCATTTTTCTACCTTCTTTCTAGTTGCTTTTATTTGCTGATAACTGTAGTAGTTTGAGTAATCGATCTGACAGACCATATAAAGCCTGGTGATATACAACAGTAACCGGGTGATACAGTAAAAAATAATACAAATCTAACGATAAAATAAATACAAATGTAATTTTTCAGCTACTTTTTTTTGTGTTACATCTACTTTGTTGTATTACCATTGGAGATTATGATAGAAAAAAAATCTCTCTATCTATCATTGTTCTTATTAGCCAGTCACTGATTTTCCTAATCATGCTTTATCATTTAAAATATCTGTCCTTTCCAACCAACACAAAAGCACACAATTATCTCCAACTACTCAGTGCAAGTATTCAAGTTTTCAAGTGCTGCTGAGGAACCAAATGAACGATATATATATATATATATATATATATGAATGATGTG
>JANDJT010000124.1:16620560-16635564 GCA_024331685.1 Stegophilus panzeri | reverse complement strand
ATATTCTTCTGCACAACTGCTTGTCCATGATTTTGTGTTATCACCTGATGTGCTGCAAATGCATCAGCCGTACGTTTACAAAATTTTGGTAGACTCTACGTTGATGGACTTGTCATGCACCAGGTCCTGCTAGCATGCAAGAAAACAGATTTAGTGTTCCTCCAACTGCATAATTTGGCCTTAGTGCAACTGGATTGAAAACACACTCTTGTGAAAAATGCTATGCAGGAGTGGAAAATGTGGAGGAGGGCAACGGGTAGACTGTGAAGAACAGGAGGGACAGTCTGTCCTGTGGTGTCAATTGGAAAGAGACCCCCAACCGTGGAGCCGAGATTGGGAAAAGTTTTCCAGCTGAGACAGAGAATTTGTAGAAGCAAGTAAATCATGTATTGGAGCAGGGTAAAAAAAAAATTAAAACCATGTGGTCCTGGGCATGTCAGCAAACAACTGAATAATGGGAATGATGGTATAGTAACTGTGATGGACAGAAACTGGAAACTGTGACATAATATTCTTACTTTGCACTCAAAGGCCTCCAGTGGGGATTTTTGGGCTTTACAATGATGCTCTACTGTTTAGATTTAGTTTCTATATGTTTATGAGTAATGACAGTGTGGCACTTACATAAACCCTACTTAGAGCTCCATAGATTCAATACGTTATAGTCAATGTATTTATATTTCTGCTCTACTGAAATGTAATGAAAAAGCTTTACTCTGGTCAGGGTCATTGGGTTTGAGATGGGAATACACCTTGAATGGGACATCAATACATCACAGGGCACCATACACACAAATACAGTATGTTAGCATCGCTAATCCAACTACAAGAATCTATGTGAGAGGCTAAATGAAACCAGAGAACACAGAAGAAACCCCCATGGATACGGGCAGAATTTGCAAAACATAAAGACTGTACCCTGAATTCAGTATCAAACTGGGGGACCTCAGAGCTATGAGGTTTGTAATCGCTGATAACTGAATGAATAATAAATTTTCAACACTATATTGAGTTTAAATGGAATGCCTACAATGGAGAATTGCTGATGTGGTTGACCAAGAGTTGGTATCACTGCTTTCTAAATTCCTGAATGAGAATCTGTACTTTATTATGTAGAAGACAAGTTTGGAGATAGGTTAGTGTATAAATCTGCACATTAAATATTGATCCTGTGAGTGAAAACGCATACTGTATATCTTGATCAAAGTGGTGTGGGAGAAGGAGAAGAGCTGGGAGACCGTGAGGCACAGTCGGGACATTCTGTCCTGTGGTGTTGATTGGAGAGAGGCGCCTGACAGTGGAGCCAAGATTGGGAAAAGTTCTCCAGCTGAGACAAAATCCACAGAGCCTATTCCAGAGAAAGACGGTTCTCTGCATTTCCAGCATATATTCAGTGTTGTGGGACAGTCTAAAAGAGCCACATCATTATATCAGTGTTGCATAGCTACATTACTGCACCTGAGTCAACCTAACGCTATTTGGGTGATTCCACTCTTGTAGGCCTTGTAACTCTTGAAATTACTTTTAAAACTCTAAATCGTATTAAATCTAAGACGTTCATTAAACCATCCAGAAATGTGTTAATATATCTCAAGCAACAATATCTCATTTTTAGAAGGTTCCTTTGTTGACAGGTTCATAAATGAGTAAGTGTAATGCTAACTGCATGAGGACATTAAGGGCATGATTTACCTAAAGTTATTTTTTAATTAATAATTTGTTTGTAGTGTATAATTTGGGTAACAGGGTTGTACTTTCAAAGTGACTTCGTCAGTCATAATCGCAGCGTTATTAAATATATACCGTAGAACAAGAATGAGAAGACGTATGTTTATTCCTCCCATCACTAAAGTGTATACTTCTTCAATACCTGATTTGATTTCTTTATTCTCATTTTACAACGAAATTATGGAGTGCTGAGCCGCTGCGTGTACACGCGCCACCATCTTGACCAAGGATAAAGGTGATGTGTTGACCTATAACGGATTAGTGATGAAAAATTTTTCAAGAATGAGGTGGTCAGTGGATTCATGCATCAATGCAAAAATAGTAAGAAGTTACTATTATAAGTATTATGATTATATTTCAAAACAAAGTGTAGTTAGAGTGGGCTGGGACAGGAAAAAATGCTGCTTTGAAAGTGCTGTAGATGTTTTTTGTTTTACATTATTTGCCCGAAGCGTGTGCATGAGTTGTTGTGAAGGAACAAGTTACGTGTGTTTTCAGCTTGTTTTGAAGGACACTTTACCTGTGTTTCAAATGTTCGTTACTTTACATTACATACATTACATTACTTCACATACAGTACACATTTAAATATTTATTATCACCAGGACACAAATGGTACCCCAATGGTGGAGTTCTCCATCTGGGATGATGAAACTGTCGCTTCAGTACAGGCAAAACACAATTTTCCCTTGAAAACTGCCTGTCAGGACAGGAAGTCTACTTCTCCCCCTATCCCCTATCCCCCCCCCCCCTTTTTTTTTCTTCTTTTCTTTTACATTTCTGCTTATGTTATGAGATGACTCCTGGTGCTATATTACAGTGTTGTTATTTGTTAACAAATGACATTGCACAAGGAAGTACAAATACACATACAGATACTATCATTTACCATAAAGGAATCAAACACTGTTTAAATAACTGCTGCCAGGAACATTCTCACTTTTAAACCACCCAGTCACAAAAGGCAGCTTGGGAATCACACAGCAATGGAAAAGCTACCCCTTTTCCGTGTTTAATGATAAGGATAATAACATTTTTAGACAAAAACCTTCTACCATTAAAAAAAAAAAAAAAGAAAGAAAGAGTCCTTTCGACAGCCGGGGGTGATTTTGCAGTCTTACACGAACAAAAGTGTTTTGTTGGATGCCCCAAAGGGAAGAGGTGTTGGCTCATTTGGCTGCAGCTTTTGTACCAGGGCCGGCAGAACCCGCTGGTGGCTCTTTGTTGAAGAAAGAAACCTTAGCCGGGAGGTGCGAGCCTCACGTAGATGTGGCGGCATCGGATGACCCCTCCGTTTCCTCTCCTGCTATTTTACCTGCCTTTTTTGTTTGTTTGCCGAACCTGATGAGATCAGATCTGCTTTCTGCATAATGTTAGCCCCTATCTTTTCTTTCTTTCCTCATTGTACCGTATTGTTTTTTTTTATATTAACATTCTTCCTTCACCTTTTCTCCTCCATCTCCACCCTATCTACAGAATAAGTATTAAATGTACAGTTGCAATCAAAATTATTAATTACTTTGGATTGTATTGTCCATATGCAGGTATATTAGGTATCTGCTCAGTAGACATTAAATCCATAGTGAAATCAGAAGGAGATTGCATCTGCTAGACCACTGAGGTAGCATCATGGACATATCCAGCTTGTGTGGCAGAGTATACTGTATGTAGTGTTTATTTAGTATTTAAATGAAGTAGTTAGTACTTAAATGAATCTCTGATGTTTGTACCCTCCTGCTGCTGTGTTGGTAGAGGTTATAGCTGGAGTTGACAAACACAGAAAAAATAATTCTAGACAGTGTTCATAAACAGGTCTGCGAGCCTATCAACGGGACCAATGGCTACAAGGCGTGAATACACCCTGGATGTGAAGTCAGTCCATCATAGGTCGCCATGCAGATACAAATTCACTCCCAGGTGCAATTTGGCCTTAGTTATTATTTAGTCCTGGCGCCATGTTTGGCCAATTTTCGTGAATACTACACGCTCATGCAAAAGCTTTGTTTACGTTTGTGGTTGCCATATTTCTGACTAATGTGTACATTTTGAGTACATGTTTATAGCCTGTTTAATTAGGTTCAGCCAAAATACTGAACCAAAAATATCAATATTCCTCTGATTGTCCCTCTCGGGGGGGAGGGTGGGGGGGTTAATGAATTCCATTTACAATATGGATAGTAACATGATAATAACATGGTTAAGGTTGCATCCCATTTCTAATCAGAAAAAATGACCATTTACATTACATTTATGGCATTTTTGGCAGATGCCCTTATCCAGAGCAACTTACATTTATCTCATTTATACAACTGAGCAATTTAGGGTTAAGGGCCTTGCCCAAGGGCCCAACAGTGGTAGCTTGGCAGTGTTGGGGCTTGAACTCCTGACCTTCTGATCAGTAACCCAGAGCCTTTAACCACTGAGCCACCACCACCCCATATCAGGAATTCCACTGGAATACCACATTCCACTACCAGGAAGTTGGATCTGACAAGTTAAAATATGAATATTTATTAATTCTAAACTATGCATACAGGCATAATGAACTATACAGACTCCATGTAGAGATCTAATTTGCTAGTTAAAATCTCTTTTGACCTACCTTGGGATCAACCGTCTACATTTATTTCATTGACTGAGTAGTTAAATAATACGTGTAGTACCCTGTAACCGTTTCTCCCAGACAAATGGACTTACATGGACATCCATTACATCTTGTGAATAAAACCACAATGCTGCACAAAGCTTTTGGCAGCCCAAAGGGTCACGACACCCTCTTTTTATTATAGCTCAGATAATCCTCCTGTTTTTACCAGCACAGGATCTTTATTCAGACTGGCTCTTTTCTCAAGTGCAGGTTTGTAAAGCAAGCAGTCTCTGGTTTTTGGTGAGGTTGTTCTGACCTGATGAAATTCTCCACTGACACTTGTGCTCAGACTGTTTATAAACATCTGCTCACAGAAAACTGTACCACATTTAAAAAAATAAATAAATATGTCTATGTAGAGCATCTGCTATACGAGTCCCTGGGAATGATCGGTTACTATACAGTCATGGCCAAAAGTATAGGCAGTGACATAAATTTTGTGTTTTGCAAAGTTTGCTGCTTCAGAATTGTGAGAGAGCCCACTCCCTCGGATGAAAAGCAACCTCACACATGGATAGTCTCAGGATGCTTCACTGTTGGCACGACACAGGACTCATGGTAGCGTTCACCTTTTCTTCTCCGGACAATCGATTTTCCAGATGTCCCAAACAGTCGGAAGGGGGCTTCATCAGAGAAAACAACTTTGCACTAGTCTTCTGCTGTCCAAGCTTTGTACTTCTTGCAGAATGTCAGTCTGTCCTTGATGTTTTTCTTGGAGAGAAGTGGCGTCTTTGCTGCCCTTCTTGACACCAGGCCATTGTCCAAAAGTCTTCGTCTCACTGTGCGTTCAGATGCACACTCACCCAACTGTTGCCAGTATTGAGCAAGCTCTGCACTGGTGGTGACACGATTCCGTAGCTGACTCCTCAGGAGGAGACAGTCCTGGCACTTGCTGGACACTTTGGGACGTCCTGAAGCCTTCTCCACTGCAGTTGAACCTCTCTCTTTGAAGTTCTTGATGATCTGATAAGTGGTTCTTTCAGGTGCAATATTGTTTGCAGCAATTTCCTTGCATGTGACGCTATTTTGATGCAAAGCAATGATGGCTGCACATCTTTCTTTGGAGGTAATCATTCCTAACAAAAGAACACAATGATTGGAAGCACTTCTTCCCTCCTTTTGTAGCAATCAATCTGCTGTTATAATCCAATCAGAATGATAGTGATTTCACCTGAGTAGTACTTGGTGAGACTTTTCCAATGTGCTGATGAAATGATGTTAGCAGATCATTTTGTGCCAGGGCCAAAAAAACAGTGAAATTTGGGTTTTTGTGATAAAAAAAGTTCCTTTTTTTTTTTTTTTTTTTTTTGCCAACGAAGCTGTTTGCAGTTATTTAAATGCATCTGATGACTCTGCAAAATAATCTAAAAACAATGTGAATCAACACCACAACAACTGAAGCAGCAAACTTTGCGAAACACAACATTTATGTCACTGTCAATACTTTTGGCCATGGCCGTAGAAACGATGGCATATTAGAATGAGCGCATTAATTTAAACCTGTGATTGGAATTAAAGCCAGCACTTCTGTCCGAGCTGATATTCTGTTTTTACAGGATTTCTTTTGTTTCTGTTTTTTTTGGTTGTGTTTTAATCTCCATGATTACGGCGTACAGCTCATGGAAATCAAAATTGTATTATTTTATTATATAAAAATATTATTTGCATTATTTCCATTTTCCATGATATTCTAATTTTTTGAGATGCACCTATATATATATATATATATATTTATTCTCTCTCTCTCTCTCTCTCTCTCTGATTGTTTAGCAAATGGTAAAGACAGAATTTCATAAACAAATATAACAAATAGTAAAAAAAATTCATATTATCATATTTCATATTTTCAAATTATATCCCACAGGATATTAGACTTCCTTCGCTGTCAATCAGTTTATTTATTTATTTTATCCATTTCCTTTTACCTGCATTAAGCATAACATGCTTAAATTTGAATCATTTGCTTTTTAAATGACTTGATTTGAACCTAAGCCTGGTTCGTGTTGATCATGACGATGATGATTGGAGTAACAAGCATTTCAGCTGAGATGGTGTCAGGTCATCTGAAAGTGCATAGATGATGAAGATGATGAAGAAGAAGATGATGATGGTGATGATGATTCAGACAGTAAGTGCTGGTGAATGCTGATGTGTTCGCTTCATTTGCACTGGTCGGCAGGGATGGAAAAACAGGTCTCATTCGATATGTGGGGTAACAAGGATGTGTGCGCGTGTGTGTGTGTGTGTGTGTGTGTGTGTGTGTGTGTGTGTGTGTGTGTGATGACCTGGGTTATGACATGCTGCCAGCTCATATGGCGTGAGGCTGAGTCAGTGGTGTCTCTTGCTCCTGCTTGTTTACGCCATTATTACAGTGACAGGAGATGTCTACTCTTTCTTTCTCTCTCTCTCTCTTCTCTTTTACTCGCTGCTTCTCTAGCGTCCTCTCTTGACCCCCAAGTCTCAATCCCTTGATTGCTCAGTCTGTCCCCCTCCTCATGTTCCACCTTACTGTATATCATCCCTCTCTCCTTTCCTCTCCTCTCCTCTCCTCTCTTGTCCACTCTTGTCCTTCCTCATGAGTTTCTTCTCTCTTTATCTCCATTCCTTCTGTCCTCACTCTTCATGACAGCATGGTTAATACACTTCTTTCTGAGTACAAATTTTAATAATTAAAAACCTCATATAAGGACTTCTGGTTGTGATTCAACAAAGATAATGGTGTAGTTATTTTCTTTTTCCACCACTACACACACACATACACTTTCCTAATGTACACATTTTCTTCCTGAGAAAGAACAGAATGTCAGAGAAACACGTCTTTTTACCAACAGCATTTTTTCACTTCAAAGCTCTTAAATTGCTCTACGCCGGTTGCTATTGGGTATTGCTGTCTTTAGTTTGCTATGGTTTACCTGGCAGCACCTGTGAAGACACAGCAAGCTACTCAACATCATCAAAACCACCTCGCTGACCAGAAATCGGCTGTTTTCCCACAAAAACAAAACATTCTGGAAGTAAATACTTCTGTATAAGTTACACTCATTTAGACAAAATTATTTTTAACTATTTTCTCCCCCTGCCTGTAACAGACTTTGCTCAACTTAAAAAAAAAATAAATAAAAATCATCAATATATTTCACCAAATCTATGTGGAAGTGTTTTATTTACTGTTTATTCTTGGCTAAGGCTTTCTCCAGAGATCATGTTCAAGGAGCCAGTTTTACACATATGGTTGTTAAAAAAAAGTCACTCTGCCTAAAGTTGTCATAGTGAAAAGGACATATGCCTAATTCATTCTGTTTGTAATCAGACACCAGCTGTCAAAATGTCTGTGATGCTCCTGCTCTGAAGTCAGAACCAAATCTTTAAATGCAGTTCTCTACTTGGGTAGCCAGAATTTTTTTAAATGCTAGAACTTTACTTCTGTCTGAGATGCAAAAGAGAAACATATTGCAGTTAAGGAGGAAATGTCAAAAAACAATTGTGGAAGTGTACTGTTCCACCATTCCTTACTTCCATTGGCTTATTTCCTTATTTATCGCTTGCTCCGCCTACTGGATTGCCTTGCCTTGTCTCGTCATGTCTGGGAAAGAAACAGCCGAAGAGCTGCCACACACACACACACACACACACACACACACACACACACACACACACACACACACACATTCAATAGCTACTGGTTCTTTAATCCTCGGTTGATGACCTGAAATCAACCCTTCACAGATTTTATTACGTAAAGTTGTTTGAGAGTTGCTGCCTTGCTAGTCATTACAAACAGGCCGTTTTTGATCACGTAGAATATTTTCACTCTAACACACTCTAACCTGTCATTATACACATTACACATTAACTACGAGTGTGTGTACACTGTAGACCGGTGTGATAGACTACACGGGCTGCGGTTCACGCTAAGCATTAATTCAGCACCACTTGTGTGGCTTATCCACAGTGATTTGCCGATCTGAGTCTTCGCCTGTAGGGCAGTGCCGATCACGTTTCACCTAATCTCTCCATAACACCTGTAGAAAAGACTATGAATGACTTGCTTTACAACAGAGATTAATTAGTCATCCTAATACACTACTTATACCCAAATTGCAACAGTAAGCGATATGGGCCTGTTCATTTAGTGATGTGCAACTTTACTCTACCGAACCTCTTGAGATCTGGCTGGGTTACTAGGTGTTACTGTTTACTAAGGGTTACTATTTGTATGTCAGTAAAGAAAGCAGAATATTACGTAAGAGAGCACTACTCAGACAAAAACACAATGAAGGCTGCTGGGTTTTGCTGCAGAAATAAGAAGTGAGTGCGATAATCAAAGTCTCCAAAAGAACCGTGGTTGGTTCTGCAAGATGCTCAGTAAAACTTACAGCTCATTTCCTTATAAATAAAACTGCACTAATTGCAGGAGATTGACAGTTAGAGAAATACACAAACCAGCCTGTCTGGCACCAACAATCATGCTATGGTCAAAAGTCCAAAAGTGTTCAGACATTGTCTATACACCTGCTTAAGTCAATTTTCTGGGATCGGCATTCAGATTACAGAAATGAACTGGGTGTTGTTTACAACACTGAGTAGAAGCATCTGAGACGGGGTTTTGCAAAAGCGTCTAGACCCCTGCTGGAAAAAAATCAGGGACAGAAAGAGCAGACTGAAGAAGTCTGTTTGTTTGTTTTGTTCATGTTAAAGGAATATTATTATTAATGAATAGTGTCATATTTAATATTGGCCTAAAATTCTCTTCCATAGGCTTTTTTTTTTTTTTTTTTTTAAATGTACTCTCACACAATTTCTGAGTAGAGAATGATACAGAACAATATTCACATACTGAACATCCTTTCTACACCTGTCTTATTCTTGTACACCTGTATACTGTAAGGATTTATAATCACACTCTCAGGTCTCAGCCAGAAGGGGACGGGAGCCGTTTTGAGTCTCAAAGTTTCTTCCTCATGTCCTTCCCTCGTCACTGCTTCCTTGTTCATTAGAGATCGAAATCAAAATCTACGTCCGGGTTTCTGTAAAGCTGCCTTGCGACAATGTGTATCGTCGAAAGCAATATATAAATATGTATAGAGTGACTTAAAACCATCATGTCACTGTAATATGATCTCACATCTCAGGTCTTATAGACCTGTGGAGGAGCAATGCTTGACTTTGGGAAGGTGGATAAGGCCAGACATCCTGTAATATAATTAAATACTGATCCTGAGGCACGTTAGGATGATGAGAGAGCATTCGTGACCTGCGTATTGATGACCCTCCCAATGTCACTGATCTTATTTGGTGTAACTCCAACCTGCCTCCTTGTTTATTTCATGATTTGTTTTTCAATTACATTTGCTCATCCTCTCTACGCTGTGTTCAGGGAAAGAAAAAAAAAAAACTTTGGGGGGCTCTAGTTAAACCTTGATTAGGTTTGCAGAGATGGTTTGAACAGTACAGAGGATTGTGTTTTTCTTGTAGAAAGTGACATGTCCTTGATGTCCTTTGAGACAGAATAAGACATTCACAGAAAGGTAAGCTCTCAAGATATACTTATTTAAATTGGACTTCCAAGATTAACCTGATCTTATACAAGATATGTAGGAATTCTGATGAGGGAGGTGATTTTATTGGATTTCAAATGGATAAGTTGAAGAAAAGGTATGGGTGTTAACCCCACCCCTTTGTCTATCCAGTGATTTAAACCTAATCTCTATCAATCACACAGAAAGAGAATTTAGAAACGTTTTCCTTTTTTTGTTGAATATGTTCTTGAATCCTTCCGTCAAATGCATCCAAATATTAAACTTTAAATCTGTATCATACATCCAGATGGCATTATTTTTTCTGAGTTATTTACTGGAACAGGAAGTCTTATTGGGACGCTTTTAATCCATATGAGTGTCACTTTTTTCTGTGGAACTGAATATATACATAAACTACATAAGACGAGTTCCTTCTGTGTCTGTGACCTTTATGGTTAGAGTGTACTGGTTGTAGTTTTAAACTCAATGAAATTGTGTACAATATTAAACATCTATTCATAGAATTCAACAGCTACCCATAGACATCCATTGTGACCGAATCAGCTATTTTTCTGTTCTTTTTTTTCCCAGTACAGGGAAATTCTGCGGTAATCACATATTTGCTACAAGATACCATGGATAGAGATTAGCTTTAAAAATAGCTTTTCATGCCATTTGGCTCAAAACCATATTAGTGAAATGCACACTAGAGGCTACTGAGGGACAAACTCACATGTATGTTTTAAATCCCTCATGTTTTTGGACATTATGATACTGATGCTGTCTTTTAGATATCATTTATTAGCCATCTGACTCTAGTGACAATGTGGTCAGTGTCAGCGGACCTCGTGGCTGGTGTCCACATAACGTAAATACTGTATACAGTATATTCTCTCAGTCACATTAGTGCTATTTCTTTCCCCCACTGTAGGCTGTGATTTACACAGAAAGGTTTATCTTGTATAAATATAGCTTTAAGCTTTGTGGGATATGAATTCTCCAGCTTTATACTACAATATCACAGACCCGTATGTGATAATAAGTTGTACTTTCATTTGATATTGTGAAGTTAGGGTGGAGTCTGTGTACTTATCTCTCTGTGTGTATCCACTGTTATGTAAGGAAGAAAACATCTTCCTTGACGCATCAATTTGGCAACTAATTAAAGAACAACGCACACTTTTTTATCCATTTAGAGTTACAATGAATGTTGTGTAGCACCCTCAAAACAAGTTACTTCCTGTAATCACTTAAATTATGGCTGTGACAAACAGTTGTTCTCGAACCAGCATCTCTTTTTCTTTCTCTCTTGAAGTTGTCGTAGTAAAAACGGACTCATGCTAACTTTCTACAGTAGTGCACAAATGAACAGAACACATTACATAGCAAATACACAGATACACACAACAAAAGGGTTATTTTTGGTGTTTAATTCACACTTACGGGACACCACATCGCTGATGTCATGGGTTTAAGACAGACGGAGAGAACGAGGCAGACAAACAAAGTGAGACAGAGAGCACGAGAGAGGTAGAAAGAGAGGGAGAGAAACGTTTGTAGCTTTGTATATCCACATGACCCCCTCCCCATCTCAAACCCATGCCCTCGACCTCTCTATGCCAGGGCTGCTCACACTCATTAGTCCCTAATTGGGCTGTATTTTCATAAAGACTTCCATGTAAAGAACACTAACTAGCGTGCACAGTTGGCAAAAGTAATGTTGAACTAACAAGAAGGACATTGTGAACCCTTTGTTATTGTTATTATGCAGCAATGTATTGACCGTTTTTTAAATATAAATATTATATTATTTTTTGATAAAAAAATGATAATCTTTATAAAAACATACATTTTTAAAAGGTTTGATCACATATTTTTGAGCACAAAGTGCTTGTTTAAATAGTTTTGCCCTTTTTTTTTAAATTTCTTCTCAAATATTATTAGTCAAACGTGGGTGTTAAAGAACAGGGGGTATCAAAATTTTGCAGTCAGTGACCCCCTTAAACTGTTTTTTTTTTTTAAAAAAAACCTTGGTATATATTTATTTTATGAACGATTCAAATATTAAATTCAAATTATTTAATGTTTAAAATAGTATTCTAGTTTTTTTCATTAGAGCCAAAGACATGTTGTTCGTCCTGAACTTTACACCTACGGAACACATTAGGCTCAAGTTGACATTATATCTGGTCTTTTTTATTATTATTATAAAAAAAAAGTTAGATAGGTTTGGATAAAACACATTTAATTCAAGGAACTAGCTAAACAGGCTAATAATTATAGTAACTAAATAATAAATAGAGTTTTGGTAGCTTTGAGAAGCACTTTTATAGAAGATGCTGTTACTGCACTGATTTTATCTGACCATGCCCTCTTGATGATGTCATCATTCAGCTGACTTGTCCGGACAGCTCATCTGATAAAGACACCACAGTTCATTTGTTCTCTGGAGATTTTCTCAGACTGGCTTGGTTCAGCTCCACTTTCAATCGATAACACCCTCATCTCTATCCCAATAAACGTCAAAACTATTTTGAATAATTTGTTCCTCATATATTTTAATATTCAAGCTTTTACGTTTGAGAGGCCGTGGAATAGGTCAGCATCTTTCCTGATGAATTCTCACGCGTGTTGTTCCTCAGAAGACAAAAGAACTCTTCATGTTGTTGTCCTCCGTAGCCGTGGATGTTCCCCCCACTGAAGTGGGGTCAATACATATTGTTTACTCAAAACAGAAGGATAAAATGTGATGTCATGTCTAGACAAAATGCAAATGAACGAGCTTGTGAACGTGGGCTATGTAGATTCAAACTCCAAGCAAAACACTGACAAACATAGCTTCACAGACAACACAATTATGAGAAGAATACTGCTGCTGTCTTATTATTCAACAACACTCATAATTGTTTTGTCTGCATCTTTGATAGTAGGTTAGGAAGGCTAAAATGTAATACCTAGCTGTAGTCCGTGTTGAGCAATACATTATGTCCTGAGGGCTCATCGATGGTATAATAAGAATGATCAGAGTTTGGTATAATGCATTGCAAAGTAATTCTAATTACTTTTTCTGATAACACAGTAATGTAATGCATCACATTTATATTATTAATTACATTTATAATATAAAATACATTTATATTTTCTATTTAGAGAATTTGATTACAGTTACTGATGTCAATAAAATTACGTTACTTGAATTACAAATGTATTGTTAAAAAAAACAATATTAAATAAAATGCATTTTTAAAATAAATGAAACTGAACGTCAGTAAAATAAGACAGCAGCACTGTCATTTTATATCTTCAGTGAACGGAGACGAGACCAATCAGACATGGTTTATAGGAAAATACATGGAAACACTCGTGCCTTATTGTCTGACGGCTCTCAATTCTGCGTAACGCTAGCTCAAACAGTCAGTGTGAAGAAAAATGGATATACACAGATTTTTTTTTTTTTAAAAGTAAAGGGGTTGAAACTGAAACAGTAACATCCTGTCATGCTGAGCAGGAAAACAAGGTGTGTAAATGTCTATATGAGTTCCACTTCACATGAACATGATATACCAAACTAGCCGAGTTAGGAAAATTTTATATTTTGTTGTTCTGGTAGTCCTACAAACACCCGAGGCAAGTTTTATGATAAAGTCCAACTTTTTCTGATCATGTCACACATTGACACGCGCTATAATTACTGAAAGAACTATGAGTTTCACTTTGTAGTGTATTTATGTAGGTTTGATAGGTTTTGAAATTAACTTGAAAGTAAAGTAATCAGTAAACTGATTACATTTTACATGCAGGAGTCAGAAATGTCATCAAATTACAATTTTAAAGTAGTAATTAGTAATCTGTAGTGGATTACTTTTTTTTTGAGTAACTGACCCAATACTTATAATGATATGGGGCAAACTATTTCATACGCACACTTAAAGGCAGATAGGCAGCTGCATTCATGATTCGAATTTATATTTGTTCTTCTGGGTTCTTTCCATATAAGAAAATATGCGAAACAAACTAACAAAAAAAAAAACCAACAACCCAAGAATAAACTTATGATTCTATTGTCTGTCTTGTGTTGTTTGTACTTTTACCAGTGGATGGATGTTCAGTTCACTCTATGTAGTCACCTATCACGACTGTGACTGCATGAATCTACAGTCTGGGCTAGAAAGACATCAGCCCCAGCCTCGCTTCTTCATACCATGCTGTAAATTTTTCGTACATCCATTGGTGGGGCTGTTGCACTTGTTTCCATAACAATCAAAACAAAAGGAGAGAAAGAAGAAGGGCTTAGCATAGCTCCCACGTTTATACCACCTACCCCTCGTATGCATCTACCATACTGTTAAGAAATGTAAGCACTAATCCACTCCCTTTACTCATTAGGCACAAAGCCAAAATCACAAACCGAAAAGCTTTTTCACATCCAAAAATCAATGTCCAGTTTTCAATCAATATTTCACTTGCTGTTTGACTATTTCTAATACATGAAAACAGAAAATTAGTGCAAACATGCAGACAACATTTTGAACTTTGGTGGAAAATTTGGTGTATGGCCTATGTAAACATGTTGGATGGAAACATGTTTATAATGATGAAGATTATGATGATGATGATGACAATGAGTGTGTGTTTCACTGAAGCTGTATGACTGGCTGGCTTCGGAATATCAGGACAGAAGTTAGTGGAAATGTGCATCAACTGATGGGTCAGAAATTTGCTGAGAATTAGTGAAATGGCTGGATGGAAACATATCTTCCCTCTCATGTTAACCGAGCTGATCATCAACAGCTGTGTGTCCTCCCTCTAGCCACACTTCATCACTTCAGTGGGATTAGAGCACAAGGGAGGGGGGTTAACACCAATATTACTGTATTCACCCCACCTGTCACCATAATAACAATAACAACCCATCCAGCCTAAACAGAACCGCATGAGCACCCCCATGACCCACATTCACTAGTATCCAAAAGCCTGAATGTACCACAAACACTGTTTTTTATGTAATTAACAAAATATGCATTTTTATTCTCTCAACATAGCTGGTACAGTATTTTTTTTTTCTTTTTAATGCTCTTTTTACCCTATTTAATCTCTGTTTCAGAGCAGT
>JANDJT010000124.1:16580897-16596564 GCA_024331685.1 Stegophilus panzeri | reverse complement strand
TGATTTATTTGGTGTGTGTGTGTGTGTGTGTGTGTGTGTGTGTGTGTGTGTGTGTGTGTGTGTAAGTGTGTTTCAGGTGTATGGGTTCCCTGCAGCAGTGTGTAATAAGCAGTATCTCCCTTGTTGGGACGCAAAGAGAGGAAATGGATTAGGCGAGGGACATTGCAGGACATGATGACAGTGATGTGTTAAAAATCTGCCCTCTGGCTCTCTCTCTATCTCATTCAATACCACTCTGTGTTTTTTCCTTTTTTTCCCCACTTTCCCCCTTCCTCTCCGTCTCTCTTTCCCTCCCCCAGTCTCTCAGTCTGCAACCATGAACAGTAGATCTCCAGCAACTCTGTCAATATGGATACATCAGTCCATAGAGGATACACCGATTACACTCATTCTCTCTCTCTCTCTCTCTCGCTCTTTCTCTTTCTGCACACAGCCAGAGGGCTTCCATTAGTCTGACCACCTGCTGTGTGTACCCCCCCACCCCCACCCCCCTGTACCTCTTTCTGCGCAGATCTCAAAGCAAACCCCCTCAAAACTGTGTTCCCCCATCTCCTAGTCTTTTCCTCTCTAGCTTTTACCCTCTCTCTGTCTCTTCATTTGGTTCACGCCACCTCATTTCAACCTTTGTAGCTCTCCATGCATTTTGTCTCCCTGCTTAACTGATTGTGTATTAATTCAAACCCACACGGCTACAAGTACAGACATGAAGTTTGTGTGTGCGAGTGAGTGAGTGAGAGAGAAGCTCCTGCTCCTGTCCTCCCCCTCTTCCCTCTCCCCTTGGACTCACTGAGCGAAGATGAGGCGACGCGCTGCAATTACTTTAATTGGTTGTGACTTCTTCATTTACATGACAAGTGTTTGCACATCCTGGGAAACAACGGTCTGTTTCTCCTGGAGAAGAGAACCGTGGACTGGCGTGAGACACCGATGCAGGGTCCTGAGGTTCATAGGAGGGGAACACCGACACAGCTGAAAAAACTGCCAGATGTCCAACCATTTCAGCACAGCTTACTGTCTAGGACTTCTAGATCTAGCTTTATATTTGCCTTAGACACCTGAATGCAATGCCTTTAGCCGGGTATAATACAACAATAAAACATTATGGCATAGCGCAGTTGAATTCTTTGCCCAAGGGGTGATATTTTTTTTTTTTATAACAGCAGCTCAGACATTAGTTCCAGCTGCAAGTTTTATAGATTAATGCGCTCGTTCTAATATTTTATCATTTCTATAGTAATAGCTTGCATTGGGACTTAAGATGGAAGCTCCACATGAATGGAATTATAAAATGTATATAATCATATATAATCGTGGAGACATTAATACGGCATTTATGCAAGGAGACGCCAGTGTCAGCTCTTTGTAATGGTAAAAGCTGTAACATAAATGATAAAAACTTTAGGACAGAGGGTACTGCAGCGTGTCAGTACCATGGTAAGATGAAAATTTTTTTGTCTTATTAACTTCAAAATAGAGGAGAAAAACCAGGCTGGTGACGGAACAACTTGTATTAAATGTAAGAATAATTGGATAAAAAGTTTGATGTGTCAATAAATAAAAATAAAAAGATTTGAGCATGAGCATGGGGTTTAAGAGAATGAAAATATTTCAAGATGTGATGTTATTGGAAAATCATTAACTTTGGTGTGGTAACATTAACTCTACTTTGCCGCAGGCTGCATCACACCACCCTGTCACTGACTAATTTTCTATAACTGCATGCTGTGTCATTATTTAAAACTTCCTCACTGTAAAATTATATTAGATTTCTTCACTTGAACCAATGTAACATGTATGTCTTACACACCTACTAGGTTCTGACTGCTTTTTGCCACTATTTCCAACCCCAAGCTGAGCCATACACGCCAAGCTGCGACTAGACATAGTGTACATTGATATCGTCACAGAAGCTTCAGTTAAATGAAATTTAAGTAAATGTTAATATGCGATTTAATGTTTCAGATTCATTTCTATTTATTTACCAACAATAATGTTTATATTTCCACTGATATTTAGCTAGACGTTACATTACAGAGATCTTCAGGTTAGGCTGAATCCAAATTTTACTCTGATCGCTCCCTACATACAGTAGGGTATAACAAAGTCAAAGGGAAAGCTACATACCTGTTTTATGTCTTTTTTTGCCAAATTTTGCAGTATTTGTAGGTAGTATTTACTTGATCATGCCCACCATCACAGCCACCCCACAACCTTCAGAGAGATCCATTACTTTCACAGATATCATTACGAGATAGGAAAATCGACTCAATGGAAAAACAAGAATTACTGTATTCTTGTTTATTCCTGCCCAGTCTATGTAAAGCACTATTTAGCTTAGCTGACACTATACAGTATTCAAACCCACTTCAACCTAACCTAGCTGAGCCAGGATACCCTATAGCATTGCTAATGCTCATTATCGCAGTCATGCTGTCTAACTGCTGCGAGCCTTTACTCTCAGACGTGGCTTTTCTGTTGGTTTTTCATAATGAGGCTACTCAAGTGAGGCAGTATTATGGTAATTTTGTCTACCCTTTGTTGCATATTTGCTATGCAGATAAAAAGGCATTTTGCCCCCGAAGTTCCTGTCATCTTTAATCTCATTTGAATGTGTAATCTCTAATTTAGTGCTCACCGTGTAAGGAGAAAAATATTCTCCTGTAGGAAAGTGGGAATAATGGAGTCATCTGACCATTGGCGAGTCCAAACTGTTACAAGTATACTTATCATTTTCCAGATGTATTTATCTGAAGTGACTTACAAGTGAGACAGAATAAAATCCATGCACAGAGCTCTTAAAGGAAAACTCCACTGTGAAACACATTAAAAATGTTTGTATTGAAAGGTTTGTGATCTGTTTGTTGGTTGGTGCTGTATTTTTGTTATTCTCGTGACAAGTTAGCAGTTGTTTGCAAGGCTGTTGTCAAAGGGGGACACTGCTAGTGGAGTTACAATGGTGTATAATAGAAATAAATGTTCAACATTCCCAAACATAACTAATAACGGTCATGTTTTGCTGTTAGCTCCTAAAAGGAAAAGAGATTCTTTTCTCGCCATTCTTTACTCGTCATTTTCCGGCACCTTTCAACGTCATAGTAATGTGAAATCCAATGTAGAAGTAGTGGAGACAGCTTTGGACTCAATCTATACAAGTTTCGACAGAGGCTCAGCTCGACTAGTTAGAACCCTGACTCGTGCGATGGTGTTAATGGCAGTGTTAGCATGAACGCTGAAGCTTTGGAAGCTGATATGTTTGACTAGATTGTACAGATGAGGAGAAAAGACAGACTAAAAGACTAAAGCGCTGCTGCATCGCTCACTTTAAGTAAAGATGAAGTGAGGGCTAAATCCCACTGTGCCATTATCAGAAGGTAGTCACACTGGCATTGTGGGTAACGTAGGAAATCGTTAACTAGTGATGAGAGAAAATAGACCAACATGCCAATGAGAGAAGTTTCAACTAAAAGAGTCAACGCAAAATTTCATTACAAATTAAATCTTGGATGCCACTGAAGATCGCATGTTAAATATAAAGATTAATTTTCCTTTACTCTTTTAGACATGCATTAAGGCTTGTGTACATTGCAGTTAATTTATAGCATCATACTTGTGCAGTTCCTCCTATCAGTCCAGGTGCTGCTGTTTCACAAAGAAAAACATAAAATCATTTAATGTGGTCATTTTTTTATGGAGATGTTTATTTAACACATATGTCCGCGGTTTGTAACAGTCACGGTGCTTTGTAAAAAAAAGGAAAGTGATCAGGACAGAGGAATTTTTGCTTTCCTTTTTGGACAAACTGCATTTTTTTTGTCTCATTAACTTCAAGGGAGAGAAAAGATGTTTTGTGGTGCTAAACACTACTTCACATTGGGCGGCATCACACCACCAGGCTTGTATTATTTTAGATAAACAGCACAGTCTGTCATGTGTTATTCCGTACATATCTAAGGATACATAACACTTAAAACATAAAACAGACACTGAATTATTGCAGAAAAAATAATCTGGTCTTTAACTTTAAAACAGACTGTAAAGGAAGGATATTTTCCTTTACAACAAAGTTGCACTTGTTCTAAGTGAAAGCCCATTTACTGTATGAACTGCCTGCTGCCTTAAGCAAGACTACTAGCTGTATGAACTCAGCTATCAGGATATTTGGTTCCTCAAGACAGGTGGTACTTTGTCCACAGTTAATATTACACACCTATAATAGCCATTACTGTAATGAAACACATTTAATGTCCACGTCAGAAGCCTGCTTTTTGTTATCTCTGTATAATCATCTTTCAGGTGTTTATAGCTGTAAAAAAAAAAAAAAAAAAAAAAAAAACTTTAAAAAACCCTTTAAAAAAAAACTTATTCGATAATTCTGTAAATTCTGGTAATTATGTAGAGGCTACCAACATTATCTGTGCTTAAGCATACGCAGACAGTTTTTAAGGCATATTTAACAGCAGTGAGTAAAGTAAATGGGAAGAATTCCATGACCTTGACATACAAATCATTTTGAAGAGTGTGTGCACACTCGAGTTACGACTCTAGATTAGCACAAATGAAGGGAAATCAATTCTGTTTCGCTGCTCCCAGGGGTCTCATCTGACTTTGGCATCGTACGCGCCGCCACAGTCACATCACCTCGGCGCTGGAGAGGTGTGCGTTCTCGTGTGGAGGCGGCACAAAGCCACCTTTATGGTGAATGTGAGGGAATCTTTTAAAACAAGTGTTTCATCAATGGCGGAGCGAGTGATACCAAACTAAACCTGGTCTACGTTTTCAGCTGACAATGAGAAAAAGAACGGTGCGATGTGTGTGATACGGTTTAACAAAAGAGTGGCTTTTCTTCCGCTGAGAGCGCACTGCTGCCAACTTTATGGGTGAGAAGAAGAGGAAGGTGTAACTCTAGGCGGCCGTTTTGGGTTGATTCAGGTCTGGTTCAGCTTTTCTCACGCCCGGTGGGGTGTGTCCCACACAGAGAGGGGTTTTCTAACATTTTCACACACACACACACACACACACACACACACACACACACACACACACACACAAATGAACTTTGTTACCTGCCACACTCAGTCACAGAGTTTGAGTCATGTATACTCAAATATGTTACCTAAAAATCTGATTTTAAAATGAGATTTGGTATTTTTATTTCCTAAAGCATATTTATTAATCAGAGAGCGACCATTAAGTCTTATGAAAGAAACCTTAAGATCACTTTTTATATCCAAACATTGCCCTCACAAACTCTCTCCGTCACTCTTCTCCTTCTACCCATCACTCAATCTCTCTGGGCCCGGTCGCTTTTTTTTTTAATAGTAGCTCAATCCTGAGCAAGGTCATTAATTGCGGCTGGGACCTAGGTTATCCCAGCTCTACTACTACAAAGACAGAAAGAGAGAAGAAAAGAGAGACAGAGCGAGACTCCTGAATGCAGGGTGTCTTCTGAGATTGCCGGTGATTGCTTCGTAAGGACCCCACGGCCCACAGCAATTAGGAATGGTGGACCTCGTCGGACTGTGACCTTCCGACCCTCAGTCTTTCTCTCTCTATCCTTCTGATGGAGGGAAGAGAGGAGGCAGGAGGTCTGGGAGAGCTTAATGACTTCTTGAGCTGGGGACATGAGTAGTGGGTAATTGGTAAAGGACGGCCTAATGAAACAATTAGAGATGTAATGACTCTGTACACGTGTGGAAGCAAGGAGTGAGGTGGATGATGGCACTGGAGAGGTTCAGAGAGAGAGAGAGAGAGAGAGAGAGAGAGAGAGAGAGAGAGAGAGAGAGAGGGAGAGGAAAAGAGAAATAATAAGGAGCAAAGGAAAAATTAATAGTTCATAGAATGGTTATGTATAAACCTTGTTAGCTGTCTGACTTGTGATTCCCTTTATCAGCGCCACATGATTTAAGATTCTAAAGCCATTACCAAGAACTGTTTTTAATTTATTAGCTGTAAACAACAGATAAAATAAATTAACCAAACGATGGGCTTCTGTAAACAAGGCTGAACAGTATTTTAATTGACATCAATTGAAGGTTTACAAGCCTGTCCCATTTCTTAGCAGATCGTAAAAAGCAGATTCTCTGACTGAGGCAGACTTAGTGGAGATGTGTGCAATTTTAAAATATATTCAAAAAGATAAGCAAAAAGAGTAGTGCAAAACAATTCTAAGGGTCAGAATCACAAGACACTAACTAGGTAACAGAGCAAAATGAACAAAGCAAAACTACAAGAAATAGACAAAGTCAGGAAAAAACACACAGGCAAAATCCGAACACACAAAATAAATAAATGAATAAATAAAATAAATGAATAAATAAATAAATAAATAAATCAAGCTTAGAAATGAAGACAAGGGACCAATAAGGCATAACAACGTGACCAACTGAATGAGTGGAATATATACACTATGTGATCAAGGTGACAAGGTGGCAATCAAGGAAGTGGTTTAGAGTGACATCATGACTAACAGTTTCCAAGAAAAACATACAATACGTTATAATCATTGGAAGATTACCCTGGCGTTATGATGGGACAGCACTGACTCCCGCATCAAAGTGTTCACTTTAACTATAAATATTAGTCAGTGGTCAAGGTGCTTAAGCAGCAATGAAAGCAGGTTTGAGAACCCAAAATACCATCTTAGCCTTGCTGTTCCATTGAAGGTTGCAGAGCTTTTCCCTTGAGGAGGGTAAATACCAGTAAGCATTGTGGATCCTTGACATTACTGGGGTTAAGCCAGTTTATGACTGCATCCACTTTATGATGATGATGATGCCATCAGGACACATTATGTAACAAAGGTATGTAGTGCTGGAGAATATTTCTCTGCTTTGAAAAACAAGCTTTGGTATATATTTTTTTTTGTTTCTGTGTCATTGCATGTGGTTAGACAAGGAGATCAACACATCATCAATATAGGTAATTACATACTTATCCGAAATGCATTAGGCTCTCTGAGTGCATCATTGGTGAACCACTGAAAGTCAGAGGGGGCAGTGACCAAACCATATAGCATAACCATAGTATTCATAGTGTTTTGTGTCTGAAATGAATGCTGCCTTCCACTAATCGCCCTCCTTACTAGTATGATATGGTGAAATACAGTGCTGTGAAAAAAAAGTATTTGGCCCATCCTGATTTCTTTTGTTTTTGTGTATAGCTCATAATAAATAGTTCTAGATCTTTAAACGAAATACAACATGAAATAAAGGCAACCCGAGTAAACACACAATGCAGTTTATATTTATTTATTTATTTGTTGTTTTTATTGAAGCAAAAGAAAGTTAACCAACACCCATGACAAATGTGAAAAACTAATTGCCCCCTTAAACTTAAAATCTGGTTGTGCCACCTTTAGTAGCAATAACTGCAACCAAACACTTCCGATAACTGGAGATCAGTCATTATTTCTAGGACTAGGATTTACTCCTATGCTTTGGATCATTGTATTGATGCATAATCCAGTTGCGCTTGAGTTTCAACATACGGAATGAAGACCGGACATTCTCCTTTTGGATTTTCTCGAAGAGAGCCGAATTTCATGTTTTCCTCAATTACTGCAAGATGCCCAGGCCCTGAAGCAGCAAAGCATCCTCACACCATCACACTGCCACCACCACGCCATAGGTATAATGTTTATTTTTTGTGGAATTCTGTGTTTGGTTTACGGCAGATGTAACGGGACCCTATCTTCAAAACACTTTTGACTCATCCACAGAACATTCTCCCAAAAGGTTTGAGGATCATCAAGGTGTGTTTTGGCAGAATTCAGATGAGCCTTAATGTTCTTCTGAGTTAGCAGTGGTTTTCACCTCACCACTCTTCCACGGAAGCCATTTTTGCCCAGTGTCTTTCTGATAGTGGAGTCATGAACAGTGACCTTTATTGATGCAAAAGAGGGCTGTAGTTACTCTGATTTTGTCCTTGGCTCTTTTGTGACTTCCTGGATGAGTAGTTGCTGTGCTTTTTGGGAATTTCTGCCACTTCTGGGAATTTTCAGCAAATCAACATAAATCTTCATTTTCAAAGCCAACCTTCAACCAGTCATATCTTGAACCACAGGTTATTGTTAAACACATTTGTATAAGTTGTGTCAGCTTATTTCTACCACAAAAAGATTGTTGTGTATAAGTGAAATTTAAACATGTATCAGTAAAAAACTGTCACTGCACTGAGCACGGACAGCACCATCTATACGCACATCATTCCTCACTAATATAAATGTAATGGTTCAGATGGAGGGGAAGATGAGCAGACAGATGTGATGCAACCCATTCACTCTCACACACACACACACACGCACACACACACACACCCACACACACATCAACTGTGTGTATTGGTCAGTTCCATTCACTTACTGTAAAACCCTGGGGCGCTGTAGCATTTATGCTCTCCCACAGCCAATCGCCACCCAACACACACGCTCATGAACAGTGCCACACATAATTGACATTGTGGTTAACCCCAGATGATGAATGCCCTTGATTTCCCATGAGTCTAAGGCACAGCATGAAGTCTAGGTTGTACAGGACTAAGTCTCATGTCCTCTATCCACCACACACACAATTTCTGAGAGATGTGATTAGGAGGACACAGCTCACACTCAGATTTTAGTTAGTAAAATTATTGATTCGATTCGTAAAGCACTGCAGAGGGTTCATCAACGAGTCAATGTGCTCAGCTATCATGAGTTTTTTTTCCTGGATTTGACTTCAATTTGACTTCCTTTCATTCGAAGCATGTCTCTTCTTTAACAATCCCGGTTTTTCAAAGTGTAGTTCCTTAAAAATCTTATAATAAATTCTTATAATTACTTAAAGCGGAAATGATTTCTAAAGATACTAGTTTAGCCATATTTATGGTTTTTCAGGGTGGTGTTTGTTATAAAACATCTTATCTGTTGTAAAACTCTAACATACCTTTGGCTAGAAATGAGCACAGCACAACCAGTATTCTTTTCCTATGAACCCAGCTGTCACTCGGGGTGTAAACCTCGATACAATTCAGATTCCTAAAGCAGCAATTCAATATTCGTCAAGACCATCAAATCTGCTATGATAGGGTACAATAAGATTTTGACACTAAGGCAACAATGTGATATTTGATGATACCACTGAATTCGCTATATGAAATTAATCATTTTACTAGCCTCCGATCGATACATGACCAACTACAGCTAATTACAAAGGACTAACTACAGCCAACTACAGCTAATTACAAAGGACTAACTACAGCCAACTACAGCTAATTACAAAGCTGATATAGTGGCAGATACAAAGTTATGCTCTCTACTGGATGTAGCTGTTATTATAATGGCTAATTTAATAAGCCTGTGGGATAACGCTCTTTACTTTCATTGGGACAGTATACAGTATTTTTTTAGTAAAAGTTATGACATATGTAATGTTTTCATAGGCTGATTTTCTTCATACTCATGTGTGCATGTTGATAAATGCCAAATACCCATAAATTACCAAGCACATTCACACCACAGTTGATTTAGGTGACTAAATGTCTAAATTGCAGTAACTCATCACCAATTGTACAGTTTAAAGCCCATCAATGAAGGTTAACTTCAGTGTCCGTATGTGCATTTACAGAAGCTCAAGAACTTTTGTAGGATACAAATGCAGAACATTTCTTGTGGAAATACTCATGCAAAATGAGCATTTAATAAATAAATTCGTTACCTACGAATTTATTTGTTATGTAATGTAAACCATATCAAATAAATTCAACACTTATCAAGCATCCATCATACAGTGCTTGCCTTAGGTGCTTAAGAATGAAAGCATCAACTTTTCTTATTTTATCATCTATTAAATATATGTTAAAAGTCTGGTTTATTTTGCCCCTCGGATCAGTGTAGTGTTAGGGTTTAAATTCTAAAAATGTTTAATAATGTCATTATTATAATGTTAAATAAAGTTAGTGTTTATTCACTTACCGTATGTCTTCCCAGCCATTTTAGAATCAGCATACAGTCCCTACTGATCTGTGTTATAGGGAGTGTAATCCTCTGGGGGGAAAAAAAGTTTCAGAGAATAAATTTAGTCGAAGGTTTGTTGCATGCCAACTTCATACCCCTTAAGATTTCACTTTTAATGTTTTAAAGAACTGAACTGTTGTTGAGAACAAACTTTGTGCACAACTTCGAAATTTCGACAAAGCTTCACAGGCTTTTGTTTATTTGAATAATGCGCAAATCTAAACTTTGTTTTTACCATCTTGGTTTTTTTTTCAGATGCATGAGTTCTGTGTGGCTTGGATGGCAGAATCATTTCCTTTCTTGAAACATTCCTAATTTATATGTTATTTGTTTATATAGATTAATTATTTAAATATTTCTGCATTTTCACAAAGGTTCTAGTTTGCAGTTAATGACTCTCCCAACGGGTTGTTGTTTTTTTTTTTTGGTCGGTAATTTGTTGGAAATAAAAACTGCATAATTCATGTACATCGGTAGAACACATCTATTAATTATGGCCTTCTTTTTACGTGCTTATGGTTTTACGGTGAATGTTTTTGTTGTTGTTTTTTTAGAAAGAGTGAGAGACAGAAATTAATCCATGTCCATGACGTTCAAGTCCATGATGTTCAAGTTCAGAAGGCAAGCATAAGGTCACATGAGGTGATCATCCAATGAGTTAAACTTCCATCAGAAAAAAAGTGTGTGCGTATGTGTAAGAGAGAGAAGTTTGTTGGGAAACAGAGATGTAAATGGCCTTGTTTAGTAATTTATAGATGTGGGATTTGAGCGCGAGTCTCTACAGAGTCATAAACTATTGATGGGGCTAATCTTTTAGATCCTGCCAACATGATAATCAGAATGTGAATGGCAGCGAGAGGCAGATCCACACACACACACACACACACACACACACACACACACACACACACCCTCACTCACTCACTCACTCACACTGAATCTACTGAATCACTAATATTCTTCAGCTGCTTCATGCACTGTTGTTTCTCTACTGCATACATTCACCATTTATTAATATCCACACAAAATTGACACCTTTAGCATTAAATCAGTGGCTACAATTAGCACAAAAACAAGATGCCTAGCAATTTGACATATTTACAGAACATTGGGTGTAAAAGCCATTACCTTTGTTGTGCGCTAAAGATTAAATGTTTGTCATCACAGGGGGACACTAGTAGCCTGTTAGTGAAGTGTAAATGGTGTTTAATAGGAGAAAAACATTTCTCCTAGGGATAACATTCAGGTTTCATTGTTTCAAGAGCTTCTTTTCTCGCTCATCATTTTCCAGCAATGCTGAACATCTTAACATATTAATGAGAAATCCAGTGTAGAAGGACACTTTGAGGCGACAACAAATTTTGGACTCAAAGCTCCAGAATGCAATCCAGCAGTTGCGCCAAGTTTCAGTCGGCTTGGCTAGGTAGTGATCTATAAGATGATGAGCGTGTTTGCATCGATTAGCATGAAAGTTGAAGCTGTTGAAAGTTGACCTGTTTGAGCAGAGTGTACACTCAAGGAGGTGAAAGACAGATTAAAGAACTAAAGCACCGCTGAATCGCTCTGTTTAAGTAGACAACAAGACAGGAGAGCTAAATCCTACTGCACCACTATCAGCAGGTAGTCGAACAGCATTGTGGGCATGCTATGATGTAATGCAATGTAATGCAGTTAAGAAGCAAAATATACCTTTTTAACATACATACCTGTTAGATTAAGTTAAAAAACGCTCCTTATTTGACGTATTACACAAATCATTCTTTCCTGCCTTTAGTAGTGACTGTTATTGTTATGAGACTCAGGGCTAAACTGAATGAAAGACAATGCTGTAGTGGTTTTAATTTCCGGTTGTCTTTAAATTTGTGTGGGTGGCATACATACAGCAAGGCAGCATACTGTATACATACTACCATCATTTACTGCTCCTTAAATGAGTAGACTAGCTTTATAAGCAGCTTTCTATTCTCTAATAGAAATCTGTACAAGAAAAGCTGCACCAATTTTTTTTTTAATCTTGAAAAGGAACAAACGTGAACACTCTGCACTGAATCTTTTTTATGCATTTCATTCATGAGTCTCCTTCTGAATAAATTCACATGGCATTTTGTGCACCTTAATTATGTGCCTTTAAATCACACTTCAGCTGTTTGCATTAGCGCAACAGAAATTGGTGTTAAGATACAATAATCAAATCTTGGACAAACTGGAATTTGAACTAGCACTGCTTTCTCAATGCTCGCAGTGTCTCCTCTTGATTAATTAAACTAAAAGAAAACCACAGCTCGGCGTCATCTGACTCCTAATCTCTTCTGACAATTACAAAGCCTTCTATTACAAAGAAACAAATGAATAATGTACAGTACTCCACTGAGCATGGCTGTAATATCCCCCGTGGTCGAAGATGCAAGAGCGGTTTATACAGCATACAAATTAAACATATTCTTTCAGCGCATCTTTTACGTATGCCGTTAGGTGTAAATTATGCAGAGGCTCGGTTAAATTTTTAATCGGCTCCGTTTTCAGTCGATAAGGACGCCGGGACGATGTGCCTTGAGAAAGTGGGGAATTTGTATAATGACCAAAATATGTGATCAATCAAGGTATGTGTGGTTAAAAGAGCAGAAACTGGAGGGCTTTTGGTGTACATTAAATGCTTAGGAACAAAATCCAGCAAATTAGGAAGCATACATTTAAAGCTTTAAGGCAGGGGTCCAGTTTTCATGAAACTACTGAACACTTGTAATTATACACTGTAAAACATGCTAACCCCATTAAGTTATGTGAGTTTATTTCTTCTCTTTAACTCCAACTGTCATGACAAGTTTTAGATACTGAACTCAAGTTTCCAAAAATTAAACTTAATGAAATCCATTGTTTTGACTTGGAAAACAAACTTTTTGAGTTAAAACAAAGATTCTCTCAACTTGAGTTTACTCATGTTTTTAAGGCAGCAGGCGAAGTTTAATTTTATGTTACTGACTGTGTAAAAATGTATAGTGACTGTAGATAAATATAAATATAAGAAGAATGTATTTATTAATATATAATATTAAAATGAATATACATTAAATAAGTAAATAGTGGACGCACGGTGACTTAGTGTTTAACACATTCGCCTCACCCTGCCTGTATTGGGGGTTCGATTCCCGCTGCCGCCCTGTGTGTGCGGAGTTTGTTCTCCCCATGCTGGGGGGGTTTCCTCCAGGTACTCCGGTTTCCTCCCCCAGTCCAAAGACATGTATGGTAGGCTGATTGGCATTTCCAAATTATCCGTAGTGTGTGAATGTGTATGTGTTTGTGCCCTGCGATGGATTGGCACCTTGTCCAGGGTGTACCCTGCCTTGTGCCCGATGCTCCCTGGGATAGGCTCCAGGTTCCCCGCAACCCTGGAGGATAAGCAATATAGAAGATGGATGGATGGAAATAAAGAAAGAAAGAAATAAAGAAAGAAAGAAAGAAAGAAAGAAAGAAAGAAAGAAAGAAAGAACTTGAACATAAATAAAAGGAATAATATTTGACTATAGAACTTTAATTTGTGAAAAAAAAATGCTGGAGTGCTATGTCATTTCAACTGAACACCTTTTTTTTCTTTTGACATATGTAATTTTGAGATATTTTGGCATCAATTTTGAAGTGTTAAATATTAAGTCAAAACATAATGTCTTGAAAAAAGTTATAAAGTCAAAAGAATGACACTATTTTTTCCACAACTTGCGCTTCAGGGCTTCCGTATTAAACTTTTTGATATCCTGACCAGGTTAAAAAAAAAAAATTAAGTCACGAATTTTACAAATTCTTCACTGCAGTCTGTGAAAAGTCAACACTAGACTGCACTTCTTAAATCTTGTCAAAATTAAGAGTGTGAAAATTTCAAGATCAACAAATTTGACAGTTCTGTGAAAATTTAGTTCCCTTCATTCGGTCACTTCAATTTGGGCTAGTCTGTAGGTTGTAGATGTTTTTTTTATTTTTTTTAATTATTATTATTATTTCCATTTAGATTACAAATATCCCAGCTAATATAACATTTACACTGTAGATTTGGTGAATTTCTGGATTTTCCCCATTGAGGCTATCCATCAAATGGGTTGATTATACATGATTACCTGGTACGATGTTCCTATAGTTCCATGTCTAAGCAAAGCTATATAAGCCCCAACACTAATGGGTGTGCTGTCTCTGATGTTTTTTAACCTCTTAGCTGTGTAATGTCATTATCTTCTCTTCTCACACACTTTCTAATAATGGACTGACAAACCAAAATTATTGGCAATTATTATTTTTATGCCTGCTAACACAAAATACTATATGAGGTGCTTTCTCTTTTCCTCATTTTCCTCTCTCTCTCTCTCTCTCTCTCTCTCTCTCTCTCTCTCTCTCTCTTGCTCTCTTGCTCTCTCTTTCTAAAGGTATAGAACAGAAACCCTGAGATAGATAATAGTCAGGGCCATTTTACCCAGATCATTTTATGACTGCTCTCCTGCTCTTACACACCTTTGTATTATCACCCCATAATAGGCACACATATCATCATAAGTATCAAAAATATGGACACAGTCATAATGATAAATGCAGGAAGATAAACACAGGAAGCAAGCGCCACCTTGAACAACAGTAGCTAGCTAACTGAGAAAATATACTGTACTTACAGATGTTGAAGGTCTTTGATGTGGCTCTGTAGCATTTTCCATTCAAGTGATATTTAGTAGTGTTTTTTTTTTATTTATAATGACACCAGGTGCAATTTGCACAAGAGCTATACATGTAAACTATACTATACTACTAATATATACAGTGGTGCCTTTAGAATTTTCTATATATCTGCAGAAATAGGACCTAAAACATCATCAGATTTTCACACAAGTCCTAAAAGTGTATAAAGAGAACCCAATTAAACAAATGAGACAAAAATATTATACATGGTCATTTATTTACTGAGGAAAAAGATCCATTATAACATATCTGTGAGTGGCAAAAGTATGTGAACCTCTAGGATTAGCAGCCAATTTGAAGGTGAAATTATAGTCAGGTGTTTTCAATCAGTGGGATGACAATCAGGTGTGAGTGAGCACCCTTTTTTTTTCTTTTCTTTTTTTTTTTTTTTTTTAAATAACAGGGATCTTTCAAAGTCTGATCTTCACAACACACATTTGCGGAAGTATATGAAGTATATGAACAAAGGAGATTTCTGAGAACCTCAGAAAAAGAGTTTATGCTCATCAGGCTGGAAATATGCAGACATATAGAAAATTCTAAACGGTTCACAAAGTTTCAAGCACCATTGTACATGAATATATACAAATATATATAAAATATAGTGTCCAAATGATGAAATATACCTTTTTAAAAATGATTCTGGTGAAAAAGTATTTTCCCCATCCTGATTTCTTCTTTTTGTAAATCTCATACTATATTTGTTTCAGAAATTAAAACAAAATCTAACATAAAACAAAGGCAACCCGAGTAAACACAAAATACAGTTTTTTAAATGAGTTATTTATTGAAGCAAAAAAGTTATCCAATATCGACTGGGCTTGTGTGAAAATGTATTTGCCCCTGTAGTTCCTAATTCCCAAATATATACATATATTTGTATATGTATATCTTTTCATGTGACAACACTGAAGAAATGACACTTTGCTACAATGTAAAGTAGTGAGTGTACAGCTTGTGTAA
>JANDJT010000124.1:16565731-16579688 GCA_024331685.1 Stegophilus panzeri | reverse complement strand
ATTTACTTTGGGACAGTCAAAGTTTTCATACTGTGTTTTACAAAGTACAGCACAACACTTTACAGTCAAAACTACCACATCACCTCGATTAAGTTAAGAATTAATGGGCATCCAGCCTGTGGAAGCTGAGAGTAAGAGTACCAAGACCAAATAAGGCAGTGCTATCAGAAACACACTACAGCTCTCCTATTGTTTATCACCAATAAACAGTACTAAAAGTCCAAGTCAAATATGTTCCAAGTCAATCAGGGATACAAAGGGGAAATTAGCAGAATTTAAAGTTGCCAGAACAATAGCATGAACATGGATTACTGGAATCATTCAACAATCTGTGATGCTTTCAATGATTACCCAACTGTGTACACATTACTTTCAGGAGTAATGTCAGTTGTGGACAAATTGTTGGCCTGAGAACCTGGGACAAGCAGATTTTGTATCTAGGTTGTCAGTTTTTGCCTGGTGGACATGCAGTTTCAGGAGGCTGTTGATATACCAACCAGTGAAATAAAACACTTTACTCCCTATTGATGCAACAGCAAACTATTCCTTTGATATGGTTGTTTAAATGTAACACTCCCCAATTGGTTCTTATATTTCTTTGTGGCGTAAAGCACGTTGATGCTGTGGCATGGGCTAATCCCATCACTTGCTGTGCTATGCACACAAAGTGAGGATGCAGCCTGGCTGTTGGTAGGAACTATTTTTACTAGGCATATTAATTAGCTTGCTAGACAATCAGTCCAGAATGAGGAATATGAAGGTATGTCAAAACAGTGACAAAAGTGCAGCATAGCACAATTTTAAAACAGTACACCTCATAGCTGAAATGCAAGCCAAACACTTTCTCGATGGCCATTTTGTCGATGGTGCAAACATGAAATACCTCTCGATGGTGCAAACACGAGAGGTATTATCAAGTCCTTGCTTATTTTCTATTATTATTGTCTGTATTAATGTACATCTTTAGTTCATCATACTTTACTCCTGTTCAGACAACGCCACACAATTGTAGAATTGTTAAAAAACTCATTAAAAGCTACAAATGCTTTTGGATAAGAGTGTGAGCTAGTGGTCAGCCTATGAAAATATTAAATCCAATTAAAAAAAGGTCTGTCTTGTTAGTATTCCTATCAATTATGTTATTGTATTGGGTTGGATGGTGACAAGAAACCCTCTTTTGGCCAAATTAGAATGCAATATTACATGTCCTTCTCCAAAGCATCCCCTAGAATTATGTTCAGGATTCTGGAATTTGATTCCAAGAAAATCAGAAATGTTGCTGAGCAGGTTTGCCACATTAGTGGACCAGTGTAGTTGGAATTCATACCAATGAACTCATAACCTACAACCAGTCCAAATCCATGCCCTGACTTTAATCATTCATGACTTTACATACAAATTGGGTTTCTCAATGGGGAAATATTGGTCTATCCTCGTACTCTCCTCACCTGCTACCACTACAAGGCACCTTAATGCAGAGGCACTTCTACTTCTGAGTGTGTGTAGGGTGGGGTAATAATGATACTGGGGGTTATGAGACATCCTGTTCACCCCTCTACACAACTCTTCTTCCTGAATTTTGTTGGATTGTATCCACATCTAAGAGTGGGATTAGTGCTACACCCACCACACAAACACATCACAAAAAGCAACAGTTCATATGCACACATGTAGGATTATCCTTATGTTTACTGTAATAATATTAAGCAAATGTTATATGAACAGATTATTCGGATATACAGTCGGGTCCATAAGTATTTGGGCAGTGACACAATTTTCTTAATTTTGCCTCTGTACACCACCACAATGGATTTGAAATGAAGCAAGCTAGGTGTGATTTGAAGTGAAGACATTCAGCTTGAATTCAAAGGGGTTAACCAAAATATAAATATTTAACTGCTTAGGAATTATATTACATTATACCACCAGCCCTCTCCCCATCCCCTGCCGAGATGCTCACCAAGATGACCGCAGAAGATGACACAGAAGCATACCTCCACACCTTTGAGCAGACCACCACTTATGAGGGGTGGCATAAGGGGAACTGGGCCCAGATCCTCACTCCTTTCCTCTCAGGGGAAGCCCAGCTAGCTTACTACACTTCACTGCGGCTGATTACAATGTCCTCAAGGTGGAAATCCTGGTGCAAGTTCCACAAGTGGGTCTACTAGACTGGAGCCACCCCTAGAGCCCAGATGGACACCCTGCTATGCATCACCAAGAGATGGCTATACCCTGAAAGGCACATGATGACCGAAGGGTGGCTATGGGCAATCTGGAGCTCATCAACAGTCTGACTTAGGGAAGAGGCAACTGAGTAAATCACAGTATCATCAGGATGAAGATGTACTTTAGCTGTAGGTATATCCTTCCCAATGTTATTCATAAAAATAGAAAATAAAACAGGGGCTAGAACTGACCCTTGTGGACTCCCTTAGAAAGTTACAAAAAATTTGACTTATATCCATCTATATATATACACACACTGGGTTCTATCTGCAAGGTAGTTCTTAAACCACCCTATAACCATCCCAATACCACAGAGTCTACCTACCGTCATCTTATGGTCAACAGAATGAAATGCCTGGGACAAATCAACAAACAGGGCTGCACAGTGCTGTTTTGTATCCAAGGCATTGATGATATCATTTGTTACCATCAAAGCTGCAGATATAGTACGATGACCTACTCTAAAACTGGACTGTATTTCACTTAAGATTGTTTCAGGAATAATAATTGTTTTAGGAATAATATTTGTCTGAAGACTCAAATAAATAATTTGTGCAATAGGCTCAGCAATAAAATCTGCTGCAAGCTTCAGAAGATAGGGATCCAAATTGTTGGGTTCAGGTGACTGTTTTGGATCAATAGCCTTTAAAGCTTTACAGATCTCCATACTAGAAATAGGTCTAAATACAAAGGGGTCCATAAATAAGTCTCTACCTGACGATGTAGATAAGAAGTTAAAATTAGAGCTCCCCAAGTCTAAAATATATTAGAAAGAGACCTCACAAATATAAAATGCTCATTAAACTCTATATTGTCTAATATATAGTTTTAGATATGTTTAAAACTATATCATCTTTATTCTTATTTTCTGATGATTTAACCAAAATGCAATCTGGAAGGCCTAAATTAGATTTAGAACATGACAATGAATTAATCTGTTTCCAGAATTTAGTAGGTTTGTTTAAATTATCTGAAATAGATTTTAAATAATAATCTGAATTAGTTGTCCTAATTTGAGTCGTAAATTTATTTCTCAAAGACAGTCCAGTCCGCAGGAGAATTAATGGATTTATCTTTGGCCCAAGAAGTATTCCTTTCCGTAATCAGGTTGGATAATTCAACTGTAAACCATGGGTTGTCTCTCCCAGAAATCCTAAAGTTCTTTATAGGGGCATGCTTATTACAAATCAACATAAAAAAATTATAAAAAATATTCTCATACACTCATCCACATCATGGATTAGACTAACTCTGCCAACATCACTATTATAGAGATCATGTGGAAAATGTTTGTTCTTCATATCTTTTAAAATACCTTTTAAAAACATTCCAAGGTTTGAGCTTGGGTAATTTTACATTTCTTACACAGGCCACGGCACAAAGATCGCTAACATCATTACAAAACAGTTGATGTATATTTATGGGGAGCATTTGTAAGAATAAGATCCAATAACATGGATTAATTAAAATCTTTTGGGTTGAGCCTAGTAGGAGCATCAATAAATTGCAAAAGATTTAAAAATCACATAATTGCTTAAAGCAAACAAATGAAAGCCAATCCCAATACAGCAGGCCTGTAACAGCCAACAACAATAAGGTGAAAATCCTTGGATATATTCACCTAAAACACAAGCAGCTCAAACTGTCTGGCTTTAATTATACACTGTGACATAGAGCTAACAAATTTGTTGGCAAAGATTGTTGTATGCGACACACCGCAGGCATCCACAGGCTTCACCCCTTTTGAGCTCCTTTTCTGGAGAAGACCCCAAGGACTGCTGGATGTGGCCAAGGATACATGGGAGGAACAGCTCTCCCGTTTCCGTAACAGTCATCAAATACATCCAGGAAATGCGGGATCAGATTGATTTGGTGTTCCCGATAGTAAAGCATATTGAGGAAGTACAGGCCGAACAATGATGAACCTACAACCGGCCAGCGCAACACTTTAAGTTCCAGACAGGTGACTGAGAGCTCCTCCTGCAGCCGAGTGCCAAGTGCAAGTTCTTGCCTCACTGGCAAAAGTTAGTTATACCACATCAATCTATTTAAAAAATGGACTGCCCCTGTGCTGTCTGCTTTTCTTGATGTACCCTCAGACCCTCTTTCTTGGTCCAGAAAGCAGAAGACCTGACCCCCTCACAGCGTCAAGACTTGACAGAGTTGGTGGATCAGTTCACAGACGTGTTTTCAGCAGATCCAGGACTGACGTATCTTTTTCAGCATGAGATCAAGACCCCAGTCGTTTTCGACAGTGGCCCTACCATGTCCCAGAAGCCTGCTGCCAGGCTATTAAGGAGAAAGTCAGCAAGATGCTATTGGACAGCATCATCAAAAAGTCCACCAGCTCCTGGTCTAGCCCCATTGTGGTAGTCCTGAAGCCTGATGGACGTCTCAGACTATGTAACTTCTGGAAGCTAAACCAGAAACCGGACCTTACCAAAGGGTACTGGCAGGTGGCCCTGGCCCCAGACACTATGCCCAAAACAGCATTTAGCACCTCCAGTGGCCACAGGCAATAGTCATCCTATGCCCACATCTGCAGTTCGTGGTGCCTACCCGGATAGCGCTGTGATCTACTCAACCACATGGTTGGACTACCTACATCACCTCAGGGAAGTCCTGAATGAGCTCAGGAAGGTCAGACTGATGGCAGACCCACGAAAGTGTCATCTGGGGCTGACCGAGGTACAGTACCTGGGGTACCGCACTGGCTGAGGCCTACTAGAACTGCAAGAGAAGAAAATTGAGGCAGTCAAAGGGTACCCATGGCTCATAGGTATTACCAAAGATTTCTCCCTAACTTCTCCTGTTTAGCCTCCCCCTCTCAGATTTAATGAAGAAGGGTCAACCAGACTGGGTACGCTGGTCTCAGGTGGCAGAGCAGGCATTCCAAACCCTGAAGCAAGCACTCACCGGCTCGCCGGTGTTAAGGGACCCTGATTTCAACCAGCCCCTCACCATCCACACTGACTGTGATGGCAGGCCTCCAGCCCTCAAACGTAAATCCTTGCACGACTGTCACCCAGGTGCTGATGGGACAGTGCCACTTCAGCACCACTGTTATAGACTGCGATTGAACACATGGCTACAGGGCAGGGTGGAGAAACAACGCGTGATTTGCAGCCAATAATAATGGCAGCAGCTCCTCACCCTTACAGAGAAGACAGGAGAGTATAAAAGGGCACTGTAGCTGCAGAGAGGTGAGCAGTTTGCGCTTCCACATGCTTATTCCTTTTCTCTCTCTTTCTCTCTCTCTCTCTCTCTCTCTCTCGCAAAGACTCATTTCAGCAATGAAGGCAGCGCTCAACCCCTGTGCTGCACTGAGAGCTCTCACCCTCGTCACTCATGGGAACCTTCCGGACCTCTTGTCACCACCCACCGCTGCCTGCCTACACCGCTTTGCCTGGCCCACAGCGACATGCCTCCCCACTGCGTATTGAGCTAGCAGGAGACTTATATGTTGAATTTGCACTGAACTTTATTTTACACACTTTTGTCAGTTTGTATATACTTGTTTCTTCATGATTCTGAAAATATTGTATGATATGTGTAGTGCAGACGGTGGGATTCGGAAGTGTGCACTATATTTACAGCATTGAGGTGCATCACACCACCAAGAACTGCATTAAGTTTAAACATACATTTTAAATTCAAAAGTCAATAAGGAGTAGATTTTTTTCTTTTTGCTGGGTGTTAAATCTACATGTCCGCTGGGCAACTACGAATAAACAAAAACTAATATCCCTGCCACACAGCATGCTTATCCCATGACCTCCATGGCCCTGTCTCCATAAAAATGTAAAGTATGAAAATATCTCAATTGTTATTGGAAGGCTGCCTTTTTACAACCTTGGACCCCAGGCCATTTGTGTAGGTGTGTGTATTTGTATTTGTATGTGTGCGCATGTGTGAATGGGATCTATAATTGAACAGAAAATAAAGTGCAAATGGGACTCTGTGTCAATTAGCCATTTGGCACATATGAGATGATTCTTTCTCCTATGAGTTTAGACATATCTAAGATTACACATATAATACATTATTATTAAATTACAATATTTCACAGGAGAGATGTGATTATAGGCTCAAGATCGTCATAAATATGAATTTGACTCAATGTAACTCAGCTGGATTTCATTCAGCATTCAGCCCTTTTCCTGTAGATATTTTCCTGTGTGTGTGAATGTGAAGCATTGGACATTGTGCCTGCACATGCGGGATACATAAGATCAATTTTGTTGGTATGCCTGTTTGATACAGAAATTACACTAAAGCACATTTATTCACACAAAGATAGTTTTTAAGCACTATTTCAATAATAGAGGCTATGCACGTGACCTCACGGTAGCTGGAACTCGCCATGGTCACGCCCACTGAGTGGCAAAAAGACTGAGTGGCAGCATTAGTATACAGCGTGAATTACGTGAAAAAACACATCTAAAATGGGAAAAAGCTGTTCGACTGTGCTAACAGATTCAACAAGAATTCTGACCTATCTTTTTGCAGAGTGCCAAAAAACCATTCACTCCTTTTTTACTAAGTCGAGCAGTGTAAATGTAAGTTCTTTTGGCATGTGGTATTTATGTTGTTCAACGATGAATAATTTGCTACATATTACTTTTTAAATGCTGCCTATTTACATTGATGAATAATGGGGGCTCATTCATTCTCTGACTGTGTTTTACCTTCATACATATATAACGTTAGTAAGTGGAAGCAGTGTTAGCTACAAACAAACTAGGACTGGCTAGCTTATGATTTACCAGATTAAATTATATAATAAAATAAAAATATTTGTACATACCTGTCCACATACAACCAGAATGTTTATTGGTGTTCTTGTCGCTTTAATTTCTCCAACAAATCCCGCCTTGAAGTAAGACCAAGCATCAAGGCTTTTATATGCCTTCAAGCTTTACATAGTGTATTTCCCTGGCCTTGAAATCAGGTACATATAAATGTCGGTAAAACCGATTTCTGGCCACATGCCAATATCCATGGACCACAGGTTCATGGGCAAGTTGTAAGGGGCACTGTCGAGTCCAACTGCCTTTAAATTAAGCTGATAATCGTTAGTTATACTAGCATTTTTGCAGCTTCCCTTATTAAAACCAGCCATTTTGCTGGATGTTATGCCACTCAGTTCGGCCGAGGGGGGCATGTTCCAGTGGGAAAGTGACGTCAATGCATACCCTCTATTCTAGAAGTGTTTCTACACTAGTTTTTGAACTGTCTGTAAATAAGGATTAGTATTTTCTTTATTATCACCCTTGCAATTTCAATCATCTTTCAACCTATATCTCACATGTATATATACATGTTCTTTCTTGCATTCTTTTTTATGTGTCTCCCACTTTCTGACTTCACTCCTTCCCCCTGGCTTCCCATCCTTTCCCGCCCTCTCTGAATGGAGTAAGTGGTATAGTAAATGCTGTATGTAGGTCAGCAGGGCAGCTTGGCTATCTTGTGTCTAGACTCAGGGCATAAAGTAATACACTTCTTCCCACTGACCAGCACACTCAACACTCTATGTCTTCACTGCTATTAAACTACAATGTGCTAAAATTGACATTAGAGAAAAAACAATCAGACATTGTAAAGATAAGCAATAAGTGGTCCAGCCCCTCCCTAAGCAGTACAGGTCCAGTCAGCTTTGAATTACAAATTGAATACTTGTGGTTATTTCATATCTTGCTGGAAACATAGTGCTGACAAGAAGGATGACAACACTAAGCCAAGCAGATGGGTAGTGCAAAATGCTAGCTAGAGCATTGTAACACTGTAAACATAGGGAGTTTGTTCCAATAATTTGCAACAAGTTTAAAAAAAGAAAGAGAAAAAGACTCGCTAGATATCATAGACATACCCAGACACCCACACACATGGACACGCTCACACAACATCTATTCCTCTGCTCTGTTTTCCCCTGGGTTTGGGAGCTGAAATCCTTGCTTGTTTATGCTTTACAATATTTTATTCATGGCTATCAGGCTCTCTGTTGTCTCACTAATGCATAAACCCAATATGGCCTTTGACCTTTTTACTTCAGTGAGGCTCGAGTACTTCAATCCAGATGTTAGAACACATTCATATAACCAGACCTCTAAGACCTTTGAAAAGAGCTTTTAAACATTTAAGCAAATCCACAGTTATCCATAATTATGGACTGATCACACAGTCAAATAGTGTTCTAATTAACTGTCCAATCCATTAATGTTTGAAGAAAATATAAAACGTTTAATTTTTTAGTATAGCTTTAGAGATATTGAACTGTTTTATTGCAGATACATTACTTCCTACAGATCTCAGGGGGAGCAAAGCTATGTCTGCACTGTACAGACATGGTCACATGCCCAGTTTATGTAAACGCATACAGTATGAATCACTAGGTGCATTTTCTGAAAAGAAAGATTAATAAATGTGTCAGGCATTTCTCAACATCACAACTAGCACTCCTGTATTTCCATGAAATTTTCATATTTGACTTTTTAAGATAACAGGTTATGATGATGCACTTTCAGTGCTCTCACTGAATGTGAGTTCCCCGAGATTTCAGACAAGACTTTACTGTTTACACATACATATCTTGTACCATGTAATTAAACGCATGTTCCAATTTTAAGTATATTTTCGTCCTGACAATATAATGTGGAGGTTGGCCAGGCTAAAGTATTTAAATTAGCATTTTTCATAAATAAATAACTAAATAAAAAATTGTGTTGTCTGTGTGCTTTTCTTAATATATTACCTCCCCAACAGAGTTTTGAGACTGATGGTATTCTTAGCCTGTGACCTAGTGAACCAGTATCAGGATGTATTTATTGATAGAGACTTCAAAGCACTTCTGTAAGTGGCTCTGGATAAGTGCGTCTGCTAAATGCTGCTGTAAATGCTAACACACAATGGAAAAAAGACCCAGTCATTTTGACTTGGCCAGGTTAAAGAAGTATGTTTTCAATCTATATTTAAACACACATATAGAGCTTGTTTCCTATACTATTCCAGAGTTTAGGGGTGTTCTAGGCCTGTCTAATTGAATTAAGTGGCTGAATTAAGTGCTTCGGAAGGGCTATACTGCTTCAGGAGATCAGTTATGCCACAGTACCCCTCCCTGCCAGCAGGGTTGTCCCTGCCAGTATTCATGCTGTCTCCTGAATACTACTACTTCAGTTCTATAGTCACATGTGGTTCCACTACCTGCTCACAACATTTATAAGCAGTAGTGGCTTGGCAGATAAGGCTCTGTGTTACTGATCGGAAGGTCGGGGGTTCAAGCCCCAGCACTGCCAAGCTGCCACTGTTGGGCCCTTGAGCAAGGCCCTTAACCCTCTCTGCTCCAGGGGCGCTGTATCATGGCTGATCCTGTGCTCTGACCCCAGCTTCCTGACATGCTGGGGTATGCGAAGAAAAGAATTTCACTATGCATATGTATATGTGATTAATAAAAACTCATTATCATTAAACATATGAATCCACAATGATGTCTTGTCAACTACTTAGTTCATGTAAGTTTCTCACTTACCTTGTTGTGTTTTATGACTCTTGCCTTGTTTATAGTTAAAGATTTTAGATTGTCCTTTTGCTCGTATTGACTCTCTGAGGTAGTCAAAATGCTGTTAAATTCTGCTGTTGAAAGTAGGGGTTGCACAATATGTGTATCACGTTACTCTATTTAAGGACATACCAGTTGAGTCCAAAATGGACTCATGTGGATGAGTTGGCAGCTCCACTGAAAATAAAAAGCAAGCACTGAAACTCCTTATAACTTGATGGTGATAAAATCCTAGGTTAATGACAGATGGAAAATGCATTGTCTACAGCAGCTGGCAGGTTTTAATGACATGTCCAAGAACAAGACTGGATTAGCTGGACTTGCTCAAGTGTAAGTAAAAGAGTATCAAAGTGTTAATATCCATTAAAGCAAAAGAACATTTTGTAAGATTTTGAAAGAGGGATAATTAACAATTAGCTGCAAACAAAAATCATAATTTAAATTCCTCCCCAATCTTCCTTGGTCTCCTCTGTTACAGTGTTCCAGAGATAAACTATTCAGAACGTTAAATGTCAGAGCAGAACTATGTAGCTAATGTGGAACACAACACAATGCCAATTATGCATGTAATGCAATTACACTGTTTGAATACGAGAGCTTTCAATCTCTACAGCCCATATAGTTGCCCTATAGAGAGCATGCTGGTTACTTGATCACATTCTTTTGTGAATGCCACAGACGTTTTAGCCGGCTTTGGAGCTCTATTTGTGGATAAAATGATGGCTCAGGCACTGCTACAGACCTCATTATGTTTCAGTCATTTTCCCCGAATCAGAGAATTTAAGATTTGGTGAACCTGTAGTACATTTTGTTTATAATCTTAAACCTCTGTTCGTAGCAGTTTTTGATTTATTTAGTTTTATACAGACAAACATGCACATTGTTTTGAATTGTTTATGATTTAGAAATAAAAAAAGTAGTCTTTTCAGTCATCAGTTTTCTTTATTAAAATTTAATGAAATTGAATCAAATTTTGAAGCCAGAATCATGAATCGAGTACTAACCAGACTGGATCATTACACTCCTATAAATAGCATAATATTTAAAGCTCTTGCATGGTTACATACTTTCCATTATTATGTACAGTAATAGCCTATTGTGACAGTTTCGCTGCACTTTTCTGTTTTTCCCTAACACACATAATAATAATAATAATAATAATAATAATAATAAACAACTCTGCAAATTAATCAGACAGTGATTCGTCATGCGCAAATAGTTGCTTGCTCAAACAGATGTTTAGATTGTGTTGAAAGATATACACAATTACAGTGGTGCTTGAAACTTTGTGAACACTTTAGAATTTTCCATATTTCTGCATAACTATTTCACATAACTCCTCAAAGTAGATAAAGAGAACCTCATAATTAAATAAATTAGACAAAAATATTATACTTGCTAATACTAGCTTTTATCCAAAGCGCTTTACATGGTGTCTCATTCACACACACGGTAGCAGAGCTGCTATGCAAGGCACTAACTTGCCATCGGGAGCAATTGGGGTTCAGTGTCTTGCCCAAGGACACTTCGGCATGTGGAGTCACGTGGGCCAGGAATCGAACCGCAAACCCTACGATTAGTGGACAACCCGCTCTACCACCTGAGCCACAGCCGCCCCATGTTCCATTATTGTTCCATAATAATGGTCCATTATTACATATCTGTGAGTGGCAAAAGAATGCTAACTTTTGCTTTCAGTATCTGGTGTGACTCCTCATGCAGCAATAACTGCATCTAAACATTTCCGGTAACTGGTGATCAGTCCTGCACATCTGCTTGGAGTAATTTTAGCCCATTCCTCAGTACAGAAAAGCTTCAGATCTGGGACATTGGTGGGTTTCCTCACATAAACTGTTTGCTTCAGGTTCTCCCACAACATTTCTATTGGATTAAGGCCAGGACTTTGATTTGGCCATTCCAAAACATTAACTTGATTCTTCTTTACCCATTCTTTGGTAGAACAACTTGTGTATTTAGGGTCGTTGTCTTGCTGCATGACCAACTTTCTCTTGAAATTCAGTTCACAGACAGATGTCCTGACATTTTCCTTCAGAATTCATTGTTCCATCAATGAAGGCGAGTCGTCCTGGCCCAGATGTAGTAAAACTTGCCCAAACCATGATACTACCTTACCATGTTTCACAGATGGGATATGGTTCTTATGATGGGATGTAGTGTTTTCCTTTCTCCAAACACAACACTTCTCATTTAAACCAAAGCATTTTATTTTGGTCTCATCTATCCACAAAACATTTTTCAAATAGCCTTCTCGTTTCTCCACACAATCTTTAGCAAACTTCAGACGGGTAGCAGTGTTCTTTTTGGAGGGCAGTGGCTTTCTCCTTGCAACTCTGCCATGCACACCACTGTTGTTCAATGTTCTCCTGATGGTGGCCTCATGAACATTAACATTAGACAAAGTGTGAGAGACCTTTAGTTGCTTAGAGGTTACCCTGGATTCCTTTGTGACCTAGTGGACTATTATACGTCTTGCTCTTGGAGTGATCTTTGTTGGTCGATCACTCCTGGGGAGAGTAACAATGGTCTTGAATTTCGTCCATTTGTACACAATATTTCTGACTGATCCTCAGAAATCTCCTTTGTTCGTGCCATGATGCACTTCCACAAACATGTGTTGTGAAGATCAGACGTTGATAGATCCCTGTTCTTTAAATAAGACAGGGTGCTCACTCACACCTGATCATCATCCCATTGATTGAAAACACCTGACTAAATTTAAATTTCAAATTAACTAATTAATCCTAGAGGTTCACATACTTTTACCACTCTCAGATATGAAATATTATATAATTTTCCTCAACAAATAAATGTTTTGTTCACAAAAACTAATATTTTAGTTCTTTCAAGCACTACTTTGAATTACATTCAAAGCTACCGAAAAAAACAACAACCCTGCCCTCTGTAACCACAGTGACAGTCTAGCTGTGCTGGCTGCTTCATAACATTTGGCTTTGTCAGGGTGCTGACTTAAAGTGCAGATATTATGGGAAAGAACAGCTGGGCAATAAAAGTCACATTGCCGCACGCTGTCAATGATAATTAGAGCATGTGGTACACAACATGGTTTCCATATTCAATGTTATTCTCAGTGCATGTGTTTAGGTACACATATGGGTTTGGGTATGCATGCTCTAATGCCATCTGTGCATCTGGAGTCATACAACAGCAATATAATTACACACCTGTAATAAAATACATCTTTGACAGGTCCGTTTTAGCTGTGTTTAGACTGCATGCTCACATGGAGTATATATGTATAGTGCACGCCATAATGCATGCCTGCTTAATTACAGTACAAATGCTGAAGGGGTAGTATTTTAATATTATCACTTTATTCTTACACACCTGCTTCATCTCAGCAGCTTATCAGTCCTAATAGTAAAATTAGGTATGCAAGAGCAGAACTTGCTTGCCTTCCCTGGGCGTCCACTAAGTTCCGCCCTCTCTGGGGAAGCCCCTGGCTTCGCTGTCACTTCCCATCACGCATCGGCTACAGCGGCATACACCCTTGCCAGGGACTTGGCCGTCAGTGGCCAAGTGTGTGTGTGTGTGTGTGTGTGTGTGTGTGTGGCAGGTTTAATTATAGATTACAGTGAACTTCCACACTCTCTCCTGCTGTGTTTTTTCATGCACAGTGAACAGCAGAATTTATGTAATTTTCCAGTGGCTGCAGTTTATCTACACTGATATATAGCTAAAAAACAAAACAAAAAAAAAAACCAGACGTTTGTCCCTTGCAGTTTGGTGAGTTCTGCAAATTGTATTGTTGTCTCACCCATATACATGTATACATTGAGAGGAAATATCAGGCTCTGGGTGCAGTACTCAAGATCCCATAATATATCATTATAATGCAATATACAAGATCACAACAAGTGCAGCACGATATAAAAAATACACAGGATGGTATCACAGCATTTTTAGTCACCAAATTTTTTTCTTTGCGGTCATCATGTTTGGGACCAGGTAAAATTACTCACCTTATTTCAGAAGAGAATAAACAGTATTTCAGGACAGTCAATCAAATGCAGTGAGGGGAAATATATATATATACACAGTATCTCACAAAAGTGAATACACCCCTCACATTTTGGTAAATATTTGATTATATCTTTTCATGTGACAACACTGAAGAAATGACACTTTGCTACA
>JANDJT010000124.1:16551124-16565631 GCA_024331685.1 Stegophilus panzeri | reverse complement strand
GATATTATATAAAATTTTTAAAACACTATGGAGTATGTGGTGTTTTAACTGTGTATATCTGTGTGCATCTGAGTGAGAAAGAGAGAAACAAAAATGACAGTGCTTTCTCTGTCACAAGCAGTGAGAGAAGGGAAATGTGAAAGTAAAAAACAATAAAATAAAACAACAATATAGAGAGGATTGATTAAAACGGGTCATAAGATAAAACAAGGACACACCAAAAAAGTGATAGCACTATGTTCAGTCTTGCTCCACACATCTTGTAAGCCTGAGTGTGTGTGTGTGTGTGTGTGTGTGTGTGTGTGTGGTGTGTTGTCAGTTGTTCTCTTAAGGACAAGGTGAATAATTTAGTCAGTGCAGAAGCTTGTTCCATTACCTCAGCCTCCTGTTTCAGCCTTTCAGGCCTGTAAGTTACTGTTTCAACCAGTGCCCATAGTTATCAGAGTAGGAAATCAGTCTTAATCATTGAAATATTTTTATTCCTAAACTAATCTGTGTTTCCACCAACTTTTATTACAATAAAATAAAACCTAAACATTATGTAAATTGAGATAATTAGAGGCATATTTCAATGAAATATTCATATTTCATTTAGAGGCATATTATATTGCCTAAATATTGAACAAATCTTAGGTACAGCCTTGCAAGTATATGAGTGATGGATAGAATTCGCACACCTAGGAGTTTCCAGGAGATGGGAACCAACCACAAACAAATGTACTGTACAGTGGTGCTTGAAATTTAGAAGATTCTTAGAAAGTTTAGAAAGTTAGAAATTTCTATATATCTGCATAAATATGATTTAAAACATCATCAGATTTTCACTCAAGTACTAAAAGTAGACAAAGAGATCCCAATTAACCAAATTAGACAAAAATATTGTACTTGGTAATTTATTTATTGAGGGAAATGATCCAATATTTCATATCTGTGAGAGGCAAAAGTATGTGAAGCTCTAGGATTAGCAGTTAATTAGAAGGTGAAATTAGAGTCAGGTGTTTTCAATCAATGGGATTGCAATCAGGTGTGAGTGGGTGCCCTGTTTTACAACCCCAATTCTGAAAAAAGTTGGGACAGTGTGGAAAATGCTAATAAAAACAAAGAGGGGTGATTTTAAATGTACTTTTTACTTGTATTTAAACAAAAAAAGTATAAAGACAAGTATTTGATGTTTTACCTAATCAACAGCATAGGTTTTTGAAGATAAACATTTATTTTGAGATTGATGGATGCAACACGTTCCAAAAAAGTTGGGACAGGGGCAATTTGGGACAAATAGCGATGTGACAAGTTGAAATGAGAAGGTGATGTGAAACAGGTGAGGCAATCGTCTAATCATAGTATATAAGGAGCCTCCAAAAAAGGCCTAGCCCTTCAAGAGCAAGGATGGGTCGAGGTTCACCAATCTGACAACAGATGCATCAGCGAATAATCTAACACTTTGAGAACAACATTCCCCAAAGACAAATCGGTAGGATTTTGTGTATTTCACCTTCTACAGTGCACAATATAATTAAACGAATCAAGGAATCCGGTCAAATCTCGGTGTGTAAAGGGCAAGGCCAAAAACCACTTCTGAATGCGCGTGATCTCCGATCCCTCACATGTCACGGTCTTAAAAACCGTCATGAATCTGTAAAGGATATCCTGATATGGGCTCGGGAATACTTTGGTAAACCTTTGTCAGTCAACACCATTCACCGTTGCATCCACAGATGCAAGTTAAGGCTTTACTATGCAAAGCAGAAGCCATACATCAACACGGCCCAGAAGCACCACCGAATTCTCTGGGCTCAGTCTCATCTGAGATGGACAGTAGCATAGTGGAATCATGTTTTGTGGTCCGATGAGTCAACATTTCAAATAGTTTTTGGACAAAACAGCCATCCTGTTCTCTGGGCCAAAGAGGAAAAGGACCATCCAAGTTATTATCAGCATCAGGTACAAAAGCCAGCATCTGTCATGTTATGGGGTGTGTCAGTGCCCATGGCATGGGTAACTTGCACATCTGTGAGGGCACCATTAATGCAGAAAGATATGTACTGTAGTGGCTCTAGGCTGTGGTGGGCTGAGTACAGACACACAGGAGGTGAATTGTGTGAAAAATAGTGCCCTTTTATTTAAGAAACTATCTTGAAGTGGGGAAAAGGGGAGTGGAGTGAGGTACTCTGGTGGTGCTTGGTCAGTGCTGGGATCCAGGTATCATGGCTGAGTGGCATTGTGGAGTGACCCAGGAGGTGTGCAGATCTGTGGAGAAGCCAGGGGGTTCTGGAGAGGCAGCCAGGGAGCATAGTCTTCCTCTGATCCGGTTTCTTCTGCGGGAGACAGAGAAAAAGGCATTAACAAAAACATGGAAGCAATAGCTCACCTGGCTGTAGAGGGAGAGCCCTTTTATACTCTCCCGTATGCTGCAGGATGGTGGAGAACTGTGTTAATGTAGCTCCGCCTTGCAGACACCTGCTGTGGAGCTGTCCAAAATGAAGTGGTGCTGAAGCAGAGCTGTTCTTTCAGCACCAGGGTGGCAGTTATGTGAACAACGCTTTTCTTTCTTTGTGCACAGGCTGCCATCCTGCCTTAACAGTTCAGCTCTGAGTCCACTGCTGCTGGGTGCTGGGCCCACAGGGCATAATGTTGCGAGAGGCCACCTGCATTCCCATGCTGGACTCCTGCTTGGTGTTGTACCTGGAAAGAGAAGTCCTGCAATGAAAGGAACTATTGTGTAACCCTGGCGCTGGTGTCCTTTGCCTTGGCCATCCACTGCAAGTGAGCGTGGTCGGTCACCAGGGTGAAGTGTCGGCCTTCCAGGTAGTACCGCAGCTCACTCAAAGTGAATAAGTAAACCTTCATAATTTGGTTGTAACATAATTGCTGAAATTCTTTTCTTCACATATCCCAGCTTGTTAGAAGGCTGGGGTGAGAGTGCAGGGACAGTCATGATACAGCGCACCTGAAGCAGAGATGGTTAAGGGCCTTGCTCAAGGGCCCAACAGTGACAGCTTGGCAGTGCTGGGGCTTGAACCCCTGACCTTCTTATCAGTAACCCAGAGCCTTAACCCTTGAGTCAATGAATACCTGCTGTATTGCAGTTTAACGTGAATGGCAGAGATAGACAACATTAATAACTGTCCCTTGACTCGGTCACAGCAGGCAGAGTTGGACCCGTACTCCAGGCTGGAGTCTCCACCTCACCTCTCTAGCCTCTGGAGACTGGAGTAGCTTTCATCAGTTACAGAAAAAGGTATCATCTGTTTTATCCCAGGTAGGTTAACTAACAAAAAACATGAAAGAATAAACGCAGTTATTCCGCTAACGTTAGCTGAAGTAATTCAAGTGTCTCCCACATTAGACTAGTTAAGGCTAGACTGAATAACAGTATTCAGTTATTTACTGTTATACTTAAACAATCGTCATTATCTGATCCACTTACCACTGTCTTGCTTTCTTTTTTCCTTATTCTCTTTTTTTCTCTTTCTGGTTTCACATCCTGATGGAAGAGTCCTCTTAATTTTCCTTCATTGATGTTGTTTTCTGAAAATATTACTGCCGAAAAGTCAACGGGAATGACATTCCCTGTCAGGAGGTTTCCGTCATCCATTCTCAATGCAGACACTGCTGTGGAGTAAAGTTTGTCAGCCCTCGGGGCCCCCTGATGGCCTGGGGCCCCAAGCAGTTGCCTGACTTACCTGTTCACAAGCCCATAGTCTCAGGCAGTGTCCGCTATATTCCAGACACTTCAGGAAATGTTCACCTCAGCACCCATAAGCCGACATCCAAATGCTGAACTCCCATTCATGGTGGAAGTTAATGCCTCAACCACTGGCGTAGGAGCAGTGCTCTCTCAGCGGCAAGGTACTCCTCCCAAACTATATCCATGTGCTTTCTTCTCCCTAAAACTCTCGGCAGTGGAACAGAATTATTAATTGTAACCAGGAGCTGCTGGCAATCAAGCTGGCACTTGAGAGTTCCCTTTAACTATTCCTGGTCATTATGGATCATAGGAACCTGGAATATCTCCATGATGCAAAATGGCTGAACCCTCGTCAGGCCGGATGAGCCTTGTTTTTCACCCACTTCAACATCTCTGTCACATACCGTCCACGGTCCAAAAATATGAAAGCTGATGCCCTCTCTCAGATTCACTCCCCTGAGCCAGCCCTCATCACTCTCGAACCAGCCCTCAACCACGTCCTTCCTCCTACCAACATAGTCAGTCCCATTGGCTGGACCCTGGATGAGCAGATATCCCAACCCAACAACAGTGACCCGGCTCCTGCCGAGTGTCCCCCTAATCGTACCATTGTGCCAGTGAGAGTATGTAACCGACAGACTCCCTACATGCGTCCTTGGGCTCTGGACATCCTGGCATGGCACAGACCCTCTCGATTCTTCAGAACCATTACTGTTGGCCCACTATGTCCCGCGTTTGGCTCTTCATCCAAGCCTTCCCGGACTATTCAATGTCTAAAGTTTCTTGCCATCTCTCAGCCAGAAATCTCCTCCCTTTTCCAGTTCCGCACCACCCCTGGCCACACCTTGGAGTAGATTTCATCACAGACATCATGGAACTCCAATGGTTACACGTATATGCTGGTTGCCGTAGATCACTTTACCAAGGCCTGCAATCTGGTTCCATTGAAGGTCCTCCCAACTGCCCTGGAGACTGCAGAAACACTGTTCCAACATGTCTTTCAAAATTAAGGCCTCCCGGAGAACATAGTGTCAGATCACGCGCCTCAATGCATCTCAAAGGTTTGGAACGCATTCTTTATGCTCCTGGGGGTGACTGTCAGTTTCAGCTGAATGGGCAAACATAGAGGAAGATCCAAGAGATAGGACATTTACTGCAGACACATAGCCATCGTCATCAATATCACTGGAGTCGTTACCTGCCTTGGGCCGAGTATGACCAGAATTCCCTTCGCCAACCAGCCGATGGCCTCACTCCATTCCAGTGCATACTCGGCTTCCAACCACACCTTTTCCCATGTTCGGGGGAACCATCTGATGTACTGGCAGTGGACCATCTCCAATGGGTCATCCACTAACAGAAGAGCCAGGCTGATGCTCAACATTCAGCAACACTGCAGTACCAACCCAGGCAGAAGGTCTGGGCCTTCACCAGAGACATCTGGCTCCAGCTGCCATGTTGCAAGTTAAGTCCATGCTACATTGGTCCCTCCAACATTCTAGAACAGATATATACAGTCACATATCTCCTTCAACTTCCCCCTCAGTACCATATTGCATCTTCTTTTCATGTATCACTCCACAAATCTTACAATTCTAAAACTCTCCGCAGTTGGGTTCATTGTCTAAATCTGTGTGTAGTCTACATCGTAACACACACAAACACTGGAAAAACATATGAAACTCCGTACAGACAGTAGCCCAAGCTCAGGATCGAACTAAGGACCCTGTGAGGCAGCAATGCTACCAACTACCATGCGCAAGCCACACTAAATAATGCTGAAATAATTAAAATTTTGTTGAATGAACTGACATTCCATATTTTATGTGTCTGTCATTTTCTGCAAAGCTATTTTATTTACAGCATATTCATGTGCCCCCTCTACAGGAATAAACTACTCACAAATGAAAAAATGTAGCAAGAGTGATATAGTGATAATGTGGGTCCATCACAGCTTACCTTATGCAGAGCAGTTCAGCTAATGCTGAAACCTTTTTTTGTGAAATGAAGATGCTTGAAGACATTTTGTCTTCTAATAAAGTCAAAAAGTAACTATCCTTAGAATTACAATACTTGCTTAGTTACTTTGTCAAGTACTATTGAAATGACTAAAATGCAGATCCCTGGATTTTCTACTAGCAAATAAGTATTCTATATAAAAACATCCTCTGCATTAACCAACCAGTGATTATGTTATAGTGTCACAACAGGATTTGAGCAATATAGGTCATTAGAATCTGCAGCTTCTATTTAAACTTTTAAAGCAAGTTTGCATCACTTCCCAAATACCCTTAGCTTTCATTCACCATGCCCATTTTTTTGAAAATGAGCCATGAAAATTACTACACTGATCAAATACGTAGGCGTGAATTATTAAGCACAAATTTGTTATCAGATGAATAAGGAATGGTGAGTTAATGGCCAAGTTTTACAAGGGTAAGAACTTCTCAAAAGCACATCTTGCTGTTTGAACTTTGGCTTATATAAGGTAAAGAGTGGTTGTAATGTTTCTGATCAAACAAAGATAAAATAACTTTTCTTAGTCTCTGAAAGCAGTAGTGATGATCATGCATACACATAGAAGACTGTACTCAGTCACTAGCACAAGTAGGGCTTCAAGAGATGGCGATAATTAGCACTGTGCTAGGTTACCATTTCAATAAAAATTATCACAAGATCAAAAGAATGTGAGCATTTTTCAGGTAAGTATTAAAATTTAAATGGGGACTTTTCAAGCAGCTTTTTTTTTTTAAAGCTGTTTAAAAAGTAAAAGCTGTTTAAAAGTAAAATTTTGTATTAGATTTTGCTAAATAATTTAACTGTGAGGCTCAAACTTTTGGCCCTTGCTCTGCCATTTATAATACACTACATACTTGAATTGAACAAAATGTAATAATAATGAACAGTGTATGATCTAATATCAGAGTTTTCCAATGCTGTCCATGTTTTCCCTGTCCATTTAGATATTGTTTTCAAAGCAGTCTCATATGAAGAAAGGACTTGTGAAAATACAGGTCTGATTTTCAAAGATTCAACATCAACATTTATTAAGCTTTGGAAACTAAATCAGTGGTACATTTATTTTGAGAACTTGCCTCAGGCCACATGAGCATATTTTAATATGCTTGTTAAAAAAATCCTCCCCACAGTAAAAGCAACACTAATATCTTAATGGCCTCATTTAAAAAAGGAATAAAGAAAAAACTGATATGCAAAAAACATGGATTATGAAGAAATCCAATTATAATCAACTGATTGGCTGTCTGTAGTAATAATTTGATGAAGAGGAGGCAGTTCAATTTTGGAGCGATTGCCCTTATTAAAAAGCTTTGAGGAGAAGCATGCTTATTACTCTGTTTTGATACAGATGAGATGGAGTCTAACTTTATTAATTTCCCATAATATTAATAATCATGTTATCCCTTCGGCTGTGCTGCATTGGGAGAAGCTGAAATTATTCCTTGATGATTCCTGAAATTATTCTACACATGGGATTCCTAAAAGCAATCACATTTTTAAAAGTACAATATGCCATTTTTTTGAGATACTCAGTTTCCCCCCTAAATCTATGCTTTTCATTTACATTCAGAGTAAATAAATAGCATCTGAAGCTATAAAATTATAATGATGTAATAATGTGAGTGTCAAGTTGTTAATTATTTATCAGGAATAAAGTTATACACGTTGAACATGGTCTCAAAATTGCAAAGAATTTACATTAGCCAGTGCATATGACATAATAACAGAAGTGTTAAAAGCTCAAATTGTTCATTCAATTTAAAGTAGAAAAAGTAAGAGTAGAAGAAAGATTCAAAAGAAAAAGACATCTGCCTGAAATCACACACTGATGGTGAATTAGTGCCACTTTCACCATGGAACCAAGTTGGCAAGGGCAACAGATTTAATCCTAATCTACAAAATGTTAGCTAGCATGATCATAACTCTGACCAAACACACTAATTGAATGCTAATAGCTAGCCATCCAAATACAAATTGGAGTGATAACTACAATAACTCTATGTATACCACATTGAACTAAAAAAGAATCTTTAAGAATTACAGATTTTTATTTTATGATCCTGGTAAAAATTAAACATCATGCTCAATTCATTCTCACACTACCACACAGGATTCTTGCTGATCTTGAAACATTTGCACAAATTTGCACAAAAAACGCAATGCATTCAGAAGAATTCACACAAGCTAATGTTAATAAATACTAAACTGGTTACAATTTTGCATGAGATCAAGCTGGTAGATCACTTTTATTTATTTGAATTGACTTAAAGAATGTTACTATGGGTTTTCAGATTTTTTCTACATGATGCCCAGTCCATCCTCGCATGACTATATTACAAAGCTTATCATGTTCTCCAGGAAACCAGAGCGCTTCTCTGAAGACAACTGTTTCTTAATACTTTTCAGCCCAGGGGTTTTCAGCTCTAGTCCTGGACCCACTGGATAGCAGTTTCAGGTTTTCCCTATTCCCAGGACACCTGAGGCAACTCGAAGCACTGGATAATTAGTGGACTAGATGTATTAGGTGTATAGACAATAAGTAAAAGTTAAAAGGGCAGTGTGACATAATATGGAAATCTGAAATACAGTTTTTTAATTCCACTTATAAAACAGCCCTGTTGAATTTTTTAAACTGACTGGTCAGGAGATGTTGATTAATTTTCTATAACAGCAGCTCTGACAGTAGTTCCAGATGCCAGGCAAATCACAGGTTTTCATTAATGTATTGTTCTAATATGTTATCATTTCTACAGCTAATTCACAGGGACTTGGATTGAGTACAACTGCATAATCTAAGCCTAATAACTGATTTTAAAAACATGCTGTTATTTAACAAAGAGAACCATGAATCAGTGAATGAATGAATCCTTACAGGATTTTGTGGAGATTAGTTGTGATTGTTGTGGCCAAAAATGCTTGATTTTGCTGTGAGTATTTTTTTCCAAATTTGCAATGCAACTTGCGGAGTTTTTTTTTTTTTTTTTTTTTTTTTTTTTCCAGAAAACTACTTGAATTGCACGAAACTTTTTTTGCACAGTCTTTTGCAGTGATGTTTGTAAAAATGAGACCTTTTAGCTGTACTCATGTTCAATGCACATGAATCAAAGAGGACCTTGGATGAGCAGTGGCAGTGGTAGCTCAGTGGTTAAGGTGTTGGTCTACTGCTCAGAATGTCATGAAGGTCGTGGCCGCCAAAACTGCCACAAGGCCCTTAACCCTCAACTGCTCATATGTATAAATGAAATAAATGTAAGTCGCTCTGGATAAGAGTGTTTGCCTAATGCCATAAATGTAATGTAAATGGATGAATACGTGTTGTGATAACGTTACATGACGTTACATGACGTGACTTGCGGTACGTGACTGCTGTAATTTTGAAAAATTGCAAGCTCCTCCAAGTATTGAGGATTTTGCATACATTTCTACAATTGCAAAATCGCAAAATCCTGGAGGGACAGCATAATCATTAATATGGTGAAGTTTTCTGTAATTAACATTTATGGAGGAAATCTCCAAACTCTTTTCTCCACTTTCTCCTCCAGGAAAATCTTCAGGACAAAGGATTTTGGTTTCAGTGTCTTTTTGTCGTATTAACATCAAGAGAGACGTGATAACAGAATGACTGTTTAGATCTGCTACAATGTAACTGATAACAGGATTGACTGCTGTGGATGTTCTACAACGTTAAATGTATAATACCATAAAACTATAAACTGTCCTTCTTTAATTCTTAAAAAAAAAAAAAAGTAATCATTTTGGTCAAATTGCTGTTATATAAGAGGAATACAGTACCTTGAGACATGCCATCTAGAGTGGCATCACACCAATGTCACTGATTATTTTAAGAGTTGGCCCTGGTGTATTTTAATCTTAACGATTGTCACAAATAATTATTTAAATGTATGACCTTAAGGTTAAAGTTGTCTCTGACTTGAGAACCCTTGCCATGAATCAGAACATTTTGTCAACCTTTCCATGAATTAATACAAGTTCGGAACGTACCCAGGCCACTTCACTTTTTGCACAATTTATGGCATGACAGATTCAGTTTTGAAATGGATTAGATTTTCTTTTTGGTCATTAATCCGCATAATAAACCATAACAACAAAGCAAAAACACGTTTTTAGATTTTTTTTGTGCAAATTTATTACAAATCAACAACAGAATACTTTAATCTATCTAAGTATTAAGTAATCTAAGTATTCAGACCCTTGGCTAAGGCACATCAAATTTTCCTTGATAGGTCTCTAGAACTTGTGTGTAAAAGGTCTGACACAGTACATGTCAGAAAAACCGAGCCACGAAGGAACTCTCTGAACCCCTTCACAATCTAAATAGATCTTGGCAAGAGTATAAAGCCATTTCTAAAGCTTTGCATGTCTCCATTTTGAAGTGGAAAAAATTTGGAACCACCCGGACTCTTCTTAGAGCTGCCTGTCTGGCCAAACTCATTAACTGGGATAGAATAGCACTTGGTCAGGGAGGTGACCAAGAACCCAAAGGCCAATCTAACAAGAGCTTCAGAGGTGCTACACAGAGATGAGAGAACTATTCAAAAGGGCAACCATCTCAAAAATATTTAATCAATCAGGCCTTTATGGTAGAATGGCTAAACAGAAGCCACTCCTTAGTACAAGGCATATGGCAGGCACTTAAAAGACTCTGACTGCATGAGGAAAAAGATTCTCTGGTCTGATGAGACAAAAATTAACATGTTGGGCTGAACTCTATGTCTAAACACGATGTCTGCTGAAAACCACATACTGCACTAGCTAATATCCTCTCTCTACGATGAAGCATGGTGGTGGCAGCATCATAACAATCTCAAGGACACAGCCAAGACAAAACTGAAGTGACTTCAGGACAAGTCTCTGAATACCCTTGAGTGGGAGACATTATTTGATTATTATAAATGCAATGCATTAATGGCCAAGAAAAGCCAGTCTATTTTTAAATTTAATCTATAAGACAATGAATTGTAAAGGGGTCTGAATATGTTCTGAACTGACTGTATTTCTTCTTTATGTATTTCTATGCATAGTCATGTTCCTGTGTTGTATTATCTGGATGTCTGGGTAAAACATGATGATGATGCGTGATATGCAATATGACATCAGTCTTCCATACACTTTTTTGTTTGTTTGTTTGTTTGTTTTTTGTAAAACACCATCACTGCTTTATCCTGCAATCACATTTGAATAAAATCAACCGACACTGCATTTCACTTCTGTGGGTAGTTTGGAGTCATCTGGTAATTCATTCTATTTTCATGTTGGTTGGGGCTTATTTACTGGATCACTTTGCACTGGGAGCATTTTACATAAAGACATAAAACAAGGGCCATTATTGAAAAGTTCCATGAGACACGACACACACACTTTTTAATTGCTGTGTGTGTGTGTGTGAGTGTGTGTGTGTGTGTGTGTGTGTGTGTGAGTGTGTGTGTAATTTGGTGCTCTTTTCTTCTGCCATTTTTCAAGGTGACACTGCGGGGTCCTTCAGGGCTTTCTTTCCAATCCTTTTTGGGATTGAAATTATGATGGAGTAATTTTTCCACCGAAAATTGCCTCTGTCACTTGTGGTCGGAATCTCTATATATTTCTCAAGTGGATTTCTCTCTCTCTTTCTGTCAGATACTATGCCAATCCATTTCTACTCATTAATTCTTAGTATGATGTTGCCCGAGATAAGTTGATTTATCATGCAGGTTTGATAACATTATGGGTCTTTACACTGATTCTGAATAACTCAATTATTCATGATAATTGACTGATAATCAAAAAAAATAAACAGAAAGGTGCTTAAGAAAAAAAAAATCATACATGTGACCTCATATCTCACATGAAAAAAACAAACAAACCTTTTGCTTGCATATACACCTGCTTGTTTCCAGTGTAAAATAAAAAAGGGTTGTGTCATTAGAGATTTATGGGCTGATTCCTCTGAGGAAATGTGTCCTCATTTTTATTTTCAATAGAAACTTCTCTAATTATATTGAAGTGAACTTACTGGTGGTTGATTCAAGGGCAAAAGAGTTACATCAGTGTGGTTTAAGCATAAAAACAGGGCTAGGTGAAATATTTCTGCTGCTATTTTTAACACATGGAGGTACAATCGCTGAACTAGAATGCCAGTTTAAGATGGGGTTGACAGTTACATGGGATTAAACAAATAACAAAAAATAGTGTCGTATTTAGACTCAGAATGAGGGGAAAATAGAAAAGAATATTTGACTGAGAGAATATAAAAATAACAGAATAGTTATAGAAGAGGAGATTGAGTAACGTGAAGAGAACAGTGAGAAAACAATATCTGATAAACATACAGGAGTCTCAGAAGAGACCATCGAGAAGATTGAGACAATACAATAATATTACAATAAGAAAATATAAGAAGGAACTATTGAAAACAACTCAAGAGTAGAGAAGAGAAGAGAAGAGAAGAAAGGAGGCAGGGCTTGGGTTTTATTCAGTAAAGGCAGTAAAGCCTTTAGCCTCTACAGACTTCTTTCTGCTTGAGGGTTTTTAGACACCATATGGCGTTCAGAGATGAATCATTCATCTCCTACTGTAATTCCGTTATTCTGCTTTGTGTACATAACCCTGGACAAACATCTTTTCCTACAGCTCCTGACCTGCACGTATGGTCTTTTTATGGAAAGACACATCAAATTCACACAGCCATCCAAAACATAACTATTTGACTTCGCAGGTGACCTGACACAGATTTATTTTTTTCCCCCTTTTTTGAATAGGAATACAAAAAGCTCTTTTTTCAGCGTGAGACCGTCTGCCCTGTCCAGCACACGTCCATTTGTCTGTTCTGGCTTATTGTCCTGCCTGCTTGCTATGGTCATTACATCACAATTATGAGGGGGGAAAGGAAACGGACGGAAAAAAGAGAGAGAGAGAGAGAGAGAGAGGGAAAAGACAGAAATTTAGGTCAGTGGAGATGAGCTCGCGGCGATCTGTCTACCATGGGAGGAGTATACACACACAAACACATACATGCACACACACGCACACACATATGCACATGCACACACGGGAGAAGGGTCACTCGCATCCTTTCCTCTTTAATGAGACACAGCTGATTACAAGTCATTATTGTATGAGAGTTGTACATCTCACTTAAAAATTAGAGTCTGCTAACAACTTGAGCTGATTGTACCTAAACAGGAAGTAAATGTCCCAGGCCCTATCACTGTGTCACTCTTCTACATAAATACATTATTTTCCAATTAGTTTCACTGCAGTCACTGAATAATTCATAGTGATACTGAATAATATGCTTTAAAATGAATAACTGAGAAGTCAAATCTGAGTTTAACGTGTAAAAGTACAGATTATGTTAACAAGGCTTGAAATTAAATCTGGCACTGGCTGGGGACTCTTAATTTACCACCCACTTTGGTCACCAATTTACCTTAAAATGCCACTCATCCATAGGTGTGTGCATTATAATCTGCGATGAAGCACGTCTCCTTACGTAGGCACATTTTCTTCACTCGTACTGAACCTTCTCCATCCACTTTATGTCACAGCTATATATGGAAACTGTGATTTCTATCCCAGCGAGAGTTTAGTCAGGTCAAACGCGGCACTACACAGTCGGCGTGAACACATCGGGTCAAACGGTGACAGAGCAGACGGCACAAAGATGAAAAGAGTTCAATAGTGACAAGCGAAAGATCAAGGTTTGTTAAGACTTGTACCTTGTCAAGGTACATGTAAACTAAAAACAGGGTTTGATTAGAAGAAAATGTAAGTCAATGTCAATCTTGAATCTAAACAAATGACAAAAATCATCTATAAAATTGGCATACCACTTTTCCTTTTCTCTTTGGATAAATGTTATGACATCACTATTATTTATATTTTAATTCCATCCATATTTGAGGTCGCCTTGGATCTCTCCTAATCTCTCCTCATCTTCATGTTAAACCAAAACCTTACAAACATGGTAGAGCGAGCATATCCAGGTGAGGAGGTGGTTATGAAGAAATGTATCATGCAACTCTCCATCAGTAATTCATATAAATGTTTCATCTTTGTAGGCTCAACCTTCATAAAAGACAAAGTGAACGCTACAATAATTCTTATAAAAACAAAACAAGTAGCACAGGTGATATTCATCTTCTTGTAGTTGTGTGCACTCATGCTAAGGCTCTCGTCATGCAGTGGCATATGGCGCAGTATTTGCAATAAATACAGCTGTCATGCAAACTTTTTTTGTGTTCTTGTTGTATCAGCTTTTTCTGAATGACAAGGTACTGGAGAACAATTTTCCAGCAGTTATCTTGGATCATAGAACCACAGTTACACAAGTAACTAGGGGTGGTGAGAAGCATGTGAATCACATATCACCAACAATGTCATGAAGAACAAGATTCACCTTAGGACTAACCAAAAAGGTGCTCGGAAATCTTCATCATACTTACACCACTGTGATGGGTGCTATTAACTTTGTAGAACCTGGAGAAGGTACATGGCGATGCCCAGGTAGCAGCAGTGCTGACCTCTTAGAGCTGAACACCTAAAAAGAAGAGATGCTCCCTGTAGAGAGGTATTTGTCTGGCCCATCTATAGGCCATGGAACTGATGTCCACCACCCAGTGGGTTAGCCTCTGCTTAGAAAAGGGTGTCATATTTATGTCAGATGCTACTTATTAGCCTCGTTCATTTCCACACACACACACACACACACACACACACACACATTGATCCAGACCAATATTAAAACTTTATTTCACTGTTCTGGTTCAGCTTACACACGCTCAGAAAAATAAATAAATAAATT
>JANDJT010000124.1:16485805-16519969 GCA_024331685.1 Stegophilus panzeri | reverse complement strand
AATTACTCCAGGACAAATCTGTTTAAAGAAACATGTAGGTACAGGATCTAGTATGCAAGTTGATGAATTCGCTGAAGCGATTAGTGTAGCTAGTTCGGTCTCTCTAACCATATGTTATATGTTCTTCTTAAATACACGCACTTAAATCAGAGCCTCCAAACAATGATCAGATTCTATTTTTTTTTAAGCTGAAGATGACAGTGATATTTGTAAAAGCATTCTGTGGATCACTTAAGGGGAGAAATAATAGAACAGTCAATAATTCCCAATGCAATGCAATTTAAGTGCTTTATTGAACTATTTTTATAAACCTAATGGTTTATTAAGTAGGTGTAATATCTGTACATGAACACAAAACTGGCCAATATAGTGTTAATCTCACCCTTCCTTCAGTGAATAATCTCACTTGGATGCTGTAGATTTGTATTTAAGCACAGCTGCTGTAATCATAAATACTGTCGTGTGCTCATCATGTTGTTTCAGGGAGTTTTTCCTTGACGCTGTTGCCTCTGGCTTGTTCATTAGGGACCAAAATCTACATCCACATCCGGATTTCTGTGAAGCTTCTGTGACAAATGTCTATTTTCAATTACCCCAAGCCATAAAGCAGGTCTTCATTTTCCCACTAATGAGAAACAAATGACTTGGGACCTGTCTCTCTTTTCTCCAGACCGAATTGCACAGAACATTATAAAGTCTCATCTGGAGACGTGCCAGTACACGGGCGAAGAGCTGCAGCAGCTCTCCTGGCAGACACACTCGTATGAGGAAGTCAAGATGTACCAAAGCAAGGTGAGGAAATTTGTCTGATTTTATTTTCTTGCTCATCTTATAGGTCATGGAAAACTCAACTTTGATCCACTCCCTCCTGTCCAGGTACTCCAGTGTGGATAAATATAACCATCACTCTGATTCCTACAAATGAGCCATTTTAATCACTGCAAGATCGCAAAAACAGATCACAGTAGTGTCATGTGCTTTTGTAACAAGGCTGTCTTAGGTAGGGAATCGAATCCAGGTCTCTCATGTACTGTACAAAGTCACTGAGTTTACTGGCAGAGCTATTTCCCAAGTAATGAATCCAAGAGCAGAGGCAGCAAAATCCAAGGAGGCAGAGATAATCCACAATAGAGTCTTTACTGATGAAAAGAGCAACAGTGCAGCAGGCAGCAGGCAGCAGGCAGCAGGCAGCAGGCAGCAGGCAGCAGGCAGCAGGCAGCAGGCAGCAGGCAGCAGGCAGCATTGGCTCAAGACTGAACAGTGAGGTGTAGTCCAAGTCTGCTTAAATAGGGAAAAACCCAGATGTAACAAATCAGGCCTAATGAGTAGCAGAGTTCAGCATGAGTCTGGAGAGTGGCGCCCCCTGCTGACCAGGAGGGGCATTGCAGTCCAGTGAGGAGTTCTTACAATTTTAGTGACATAGTGCACTGTTAATACCTGTACTGATATACTGAAACTGCTGTAGCAACACAGAAACAAATTTTAAAGCCGTCTGCTTTACGTAGCGGACCAGGTGGAACCACCAGAGGGCAGTGCACAGAGCGAGAATGCAGCTATACCTTGGACACAATTTCATTCTGATTGGTCAGAAGGTGTTTTCTATAACAGCAGCTTCGACAGGCTCCACAGACCGACCAAGCACATTATCTAAGACTTGACAGTAAATGGATTAAAAACCATTTTATTTGTAACAGTTAAAATGTCTAATGCTGAAGTTTTCCGTAAAGAGAAGTTTATTGACGGGAAGATATTCCGGACAGAGGACCTTTGTGCTTGTCAGGTTCTCAGTAACATGATGAGCTGTGAAGTTGATTTGAGATGTTATTGCCGTACAAAGTGTAGATTTTTATATATTTAAGTATACAAGATATTGTGCATAACACACTATTCGGACTCATATTCAAATTCTGTTTTGTCCTACAACTTACACAGACTCTTTCTCTAACATAATCCCATGACTCCTGAGATGACGCAGAGTTTACAAAACTCGTCTTATACAACAACCAATTTCTTCTCTGTTACTGAGAGCGAGAGAGAGAAAAAGAGAGGAGGCCAAAGGCAGGAGACATATCACAAGCTCTTCTCATTTTCCCTGTATCAAATTGATTATGGGTAAATATCGAGCAGCCCTTTGAAACAGCGTGCATGAAGATTCAGTACGCAGAGAGAGAGAGCTGCGGATCACGCAAAAGCAATTTGCTGACACAAGCATTTTTAGCTTCGTCTTCTGGATGTTTGATAAATGGAAAAACTTCACAAACTTTTCCTTTTGTTGCAGTTTCCTCTGGTGAGCAAAGGGAAATTTTTTTCAAACTGAATATCATACGTTCAATTAAAGATCTGTAAAATCCCTGATTCAGCCTAAAGGAATTTATTATTATTATTATTATTATTATTATTATTATTATACTTATTTATTGGATTTTTTAAAAAGTGTAATATATAAAGCAACCTCATGAAACGATATTATGCTGCAGCCTGTAATTATTTGGACAATGAGACTAAACACTCACTGGGGGAAAAAAAAATTGTTCAAAATTTTCAAAAATTTGCGATCTAAGTTTTAATAATCAGTTTTTTGTGGGGAACTATATGCAAATGTACAAACATTCGTGCACTCAGGACAAAAACGTAATTTCTACTACAACCAAGATATTGAGTGTGTTTACAGGTAAAGAAATCGAAATGATATAACTTTAAATGTTTTCATCTCTCTCTCTCTCTCTCTCTCTTTTTTAAAAATATTTTCTCATTTATAACCATATCCTCTTAGTTGGAATTCCTCTTGACATTTTACATACACCGCAAAATGTATTTTTTAAAACTAAAACTAACTAATCATTTTGTAATCATGCTGTAACTTCCTGTCTCACTGCAAACCTGATACTCCTACAAACGTTGTAACATTTTGATTTTTTTTTTTTTTTAATTATTATTAATAGAGGTATATTTTCAGTGAAAAACACTGGGACGCCTTTTTGTTTTTGTTTTTTTGTTAAGTTTTTGTAATGTAAAGTTTCTTGTTATATTGCTTTTGTCCACAATGTATAGTACACATTTTCATTACATCGCTGGAAACACTGATGACATATGATAACACGCTTCGGCGCATGCTGTTTTAGGAAAATAATCAGTGACCGGAGTGGAGTTACTGTTACCACCCTAAACGTTATTTATATTTCCTAATAACAGCATGAAGTAAATATATACTAGAGCAACTTGCCAATGATTTTTATTCATGAAAGAATGGCACGTTGCATTTTTTTTTGTTCATTTCTTGTTACGTTTAATATTATGGATTGTTTCCTCACCAGCCTCTGTTTCTCTCTTTTGAAGTGTATTATACAAATTTCATATTTGAGTAACGCTTTAAAGTGTAAAAGAGCATCACAGACTTGATTCACTTACTTTCACATGTTTGCTTATTTTGTGTTTAATGTAAAATCTTCATTATAGAACTTGATAAAAGACAATAGATAATAACCAATGCCGTGTGTATATACGTGTGTGTGTGTGTAGTCGCGGGAGGCGCTGTGGCAACAGTGTGCAATTCAGATCACTCACGCCATTCAGTATGTGGTGGAGTTCGCCAAACGCATCGCCGGCTTCATGGAACTGTGTCAGAACGACCAGATACTGCTGCTCAAATCAGGTCTGAACCTTCACCCTCCAACCCATCAAACTTATTTAGATTCCAAATAAAATTATACACATTTGTGCTTTTTTTTTTTTTTTATACCACTTACACAGCTGTCTGAGTCTAACATCTGGCAAATATGTAGCACTTTGTCTTAAATTATAGAGAGAAACAAAGTCAAATGTCATAAATATCAAAACTCCCATAGTTTGAAAGCATATTATTCTGTAACAGCTATGAATTATTCAGTAACTGCAGCAAACTTAACAGGAGAAGTATGTATTTTAGAGGGTGAGGGGATGCTAGCCTGGGACTGCTCATGGATCCTGGGAGATTAAAGGGTTAAAAGAACAGTTAATCCAAAAATGCTGGTACTCCTTTAACCTCAGATTATTATTAACATGCTTTGCTACATCCTTTAAATAAATGTCTCCTTACGGAAAACTTCACCACTTCAACAATTACACACATATGTACTGTGGGCTGTGTATATATATATATGTAACAGTATTAAAGAGGATGTAAAGTGATGTTAATGAGTAATAAGCTCTAATCTGTGTCTCTCAGGTTGTCTGGAGGTGGTGTTGGTAAGAATGTGCAGAGCGTTTAACCCTCTCAACAACACGGTTCTGTTCGAAGGCAAATACGGCAGCATTCAGATATTCAAAGCGCTCGGTACGTCCAATTCCTTTCATGCTTTTAATCGTTTCTGGGGTTTTTTTGGGGTTTTTTCAGCCTGCATGGGTCTCACCTTAGTGTTTGCTCTTCTCTCTCCTGTAGGCTGCGACGATCTCGTCAGCGCCATGTTCGACTTTGCCAAGAGTCTGTGCTCTCTGCAGCTGACGGAAGAGGAGATCGCGTTGTTCTCTGCAGCCGTTCTCATCTCCACAGGTCAGTCTTCCTGCTTAAAGGTTTGGAGGTCAGCTCAGAATGGATGAATGTGGAGACCGTCCCTGATTGGCTAGCCTTAAGTGTCATCAGTCCAAACGATGGTGTAGCCAACGGTATAGCTTTTAACGTTCTTAAAATTTGCATTAGCCAACTGAAGAGCTTTCTTAGGAAACACCGAGTAGAGAAGGTCGGAAAGCTTACCGCCTCACAGCTCCAGAGTCTTGGGTCTGCCTGGGTTTCCTCCGGGTTCTCTGGTTTCCTCCCACCTCCCAAAAACAAGCCAGTTGGTAGATTGGTGCCAGTAAATTGCCTGTAGGTGTGAATTTGTGTACGTGGTGCCTCGTGATAGACTGGCGTCCAATTCAGGGTGTATTCAATCCTCACTCCCAGTTTTCCTGGGATAGGTTCTGGACACTGCTTACTGAAGTGCATACTGAAGATGATTTAATGAAGGTCATGGATATAGTATTTTATGATCTGAGAAGAGAACGTTGATAAATAACAACGGGGTGTTTCCTCAGATCGACCCTGGTTAATGGAACCAAGGAAAGTCCAGAAGCTTCAGGAGAAAATATACTTGGCCCTCCAGCACATAATGCAGAAGAACCACATGGACGAGGATGCGTTGACTAAGGTACCACTGCGTTAAATTCTCCAACGTTCACCATCGCTGATGGTTTTAAACAGTCCACATTTTTGCTCTGTCCCAACCGGTGGTTTGAGAATCACTCACTGAAATCAAACAGACATTACACTTGTTCTAGTCGAAACTGAGGTTGGGAAATCCCTCAAGGAATGTATTGGCACCGCAGCCATTTTCACAATTAAACAGCAAACTACACTAGTTTCCACCATGTTGTTAGTTTGAGTTAGCACTTAACAGTGTGGAAGAAGAAGAAGAAAATAAAAGTAAGCATCAAATTCTAAAGAATTAAAGAATGGATAATTAACTAGATAGCTTCATTCATATTAACATTCAGTAAAATAACCCATGTGATAAGAGCAGAAAGATATTCGAATACGTGAAAGAGTAGTTCACAGGATTGCCAGTAAGCAAAATTTTGTTCTGTGCTTTCTTTTCACACAGGTTTCAATAAGTTTTGAATAAAACCAAGTCTCCAGTGTGTACTGTTTAACTGTAAAATGTATTCTTTTTATTTACTGTACAGAAAACGGGCATTTGTTTCTGGCAGTAGTTTCTTTATCTTGGTGAACTTTGTCCTGTGAATTCACAAACTTCGATAAAAAACAATAATAAAAAAAAAATTTAAAAAGAAGAAGACGACGCTATTATAAGTCATGGCTCAACCACTGCATGTGTTATTATTTTCTCTTATATTATGCTGTTAGCACGGTGGTGTCGTGTTCACATAACCTCTGACCCTTGCAAAGCACTTTGTGTTAAAAAGGTCTGTTTTTTTTTCCTCTCTGCCTGCTAGTATAGTATTGTCTTGGCGTGAAAGCAGATTACTATAACGATGTCCCTTCTTTACAGCTGATTGGACGGATCCCCACGCTAGCGGCACTGTGCACCCTGCACACAGAGGAGCTTCAGGCCTTCCAGCAGTTACACCCTGAAACAGTCAACATGCTCTTCCCTCCGCTTTACAAGGAGCTTTTCAATCCTGATGCGGCCAGTGTCATGTCCAAGTGACAAACGCTTTTTTTTAAAATTTTTTTTTATTTAATGAAGGGACAGGAGCACAATGGCCGAACTTCCAGTGGGCTGAGCCACTGAGGCAGAAGAGGCGGAGCTAACTAGGTCACCTCGACAACACGGCGATGTTGGCGTACAGCAACCTGAAGCAACAATATAATGACAAAACTTCAGGAATGTCCAGCACTTCAAGCATTCGACTTCAGTTTCACCGATTCAGTCAAAAGAATGTATATATGCGCCTGTTAGTGAGGATCTGACCAGAAATGTACAGACTTTAGAGCAATCATTTAATAAGCTCTCATTTAATTCGGTAAGTTGATTTGACCTTTATATACAGAATTGTGATATGAAAAAAGGGGACAAGGGTCAGACAAAGAGGATCACATAATTTAGTAACTCCCTAGTTCTGATATATTCCAGTATTAAACCACATTCTGTTTATATTCTAGTCATAATTTATAAGCGGGAACCCGACAGGCCAGTACTTTGTGTAAATCTGTTTTTCTTTTCTTTTGTAGTTTTACATGTACATAATTTGAGAGAGACCTGTCAAACTATACTAGAGACAATTTCACTTTGGGTACATTTAAAAAAAAAAAAAAAAAAAGCCTTGTCTGGGCCATGTAGATATGTATAGATGCTACAACAATGTTTAGAAGCTACAGAAATGTAAATGATTTTTTCTTTTTTTCTTTTTTTTTTTAAAGAGAAGAACAATAATTGATTATTGAACTTTTCCATAAGAAGATATATAGAGAGATATATTTTACAAATGCTAATGGTTGAACATCACGTCATCAGTCAGCGCTGCATCTGCAGTTTAAATAATTTTTATTTCTGATGAGATGCAAGCAGAAAACAGATAAGCAAATCGCACTAGCTCATACGAAGATGTTCTGATCATCATTGCCACACATAATGCCGCTTTAAGCTTTGTAAACGTTCCCTTTAAAGACGCAGTACAGTATTTGCCCAGCAGGATGTCCAAACTGTGACCTGTGAGCTATTTAAAAAGTAAAATAACAGTTGTCCTGCTACTAAAAAGTTCTTAATTTGAACACTAGGTGTACTGTCATGGAAAACCTGATCTCATTGTAGTATTTAGCATTGATGTCTTTTTGCAAGCAACACTTCTGTCGCTAGAGGAACTGCCTACTATCACAAGTAAAAGCCATTTATCCAACAAAAGGAACAACTAATATGACCAAAAGGTAGCTAGTAACTCTTTCAAACGAAACTCTTTTTGTCTTGGTAGCAAACACAACGTGTTACATCGTAAACTTTATCAGGAGAGGATAAGGACTTCTTTTCTCTCAGTATGTATTAGCACACTTAACTAGCTAACTAGCAGTCAATATAATATTACAGTACATTAGCTACCACCAGTCAATTAGGTTTCCAAGCAACCAAATCATGGGACTGGGCAGCACACAGGAGCGTTTTCTTGCCCAGTGGGCGAGCTAATGACGTTAGCATTTGTCCACCAACTTATCATTGACAGCTAAGTGAACATAATGTGTCAGGCTCCCTAAAAAAATGCAGGAAATTCAAATGCAAAATAAATATCACCACGTTCAAAGTAAAATCTGAAGAATAGTGTCTGTAAAATTGTTACACAGGTTTATTCATACAACTGATTAAGCTGGGGATTTCAATTAAAATTCAAGATAAGCCTAGCAGTGACGCAGACCAATAAATCATTTATTTATTTGTATTACTGTATTATAATTTTACAGAGTAAAATTTGCCCATGCTTCTGAGGAAACACAGCAATGAGGACACACTATTAATTATTTGTTGTTGTTGTTGTTGTTTTTAATTAAGGCTAGAAGGCTGTCACATTTGCAAGCTAAATGGAAATAATGGATGCCTTGGAAGCTCCACAGATAGTCACTTAACTAGTTGCTAAATATATAGTAGCTGTCTGTAAATAATCAGTTCAATAACTTGCTAAACTGATCGTCAGTTGCTAAGTAGACGATGAAAAGTAGGCAATTATTTCATTTGCATCCAAATCAAAAGTATTGTCAACAAAGCTCATGTTAATTCGGTCATAATTATACTCCTAAAAACAAAAAGGTAAAAGATTCTACACTTTTTAGGGTTTTGGGGGTTGGGGAATGCCACAATCTTGACTTGCAATGTTACGAAAAAGTGACTGACCGCTTTGGAAAGTCACATCATTCCAGGCATTTCAAATGAAACTTAACGCCATGCTTGTTGAGTCTTTTGTACGTAGATGTTTCGAACCTCAAATGATATTCTGTAGCCTGGCTGTCTTATGGACGCTCTGCAGTAGCAATATTGTAGCTTTGACAATCATGTAGCTAAGTATTATTAATTTTTTACAATTCCAGTACTACAAAACAAAGCAGGTCCGGGTGTCATCTGTATACTTGCGTAGTATACAATATTGATATTTCTCTCAGGCAAAAGCAATTTCACAATAACCCCCTTTATTCACACGTACCTCTAAGCATCAGAAGTAAAAAAAAAAAAAATTTTTTTAAAAGCAATCTCACACCACTCGATGGGCGATTTGAAATAAATTTCCCTTCCACAGTTCTACAGTTTAACCTGTGGAAGACCAAAAAGCCATAACACCAATTTCCAGGATTTTGAGGTTAAAAAGCATCAACATTATAGCTGCTATAACGTAATGTTTTGTGGAAGTTTCACAACGTTAAACGTAATGCACTCTATACTTTTTGTAGCCAGAGGCCCCTTTAACTGTAAAATCAATTCCACTGACCCCTTGAGCATGGGTTTATTTCATGAACATTATTGAAATATTTCGAGCCACAGAGCTTTCTATTCCTGAACTTTCCACTACTAGAACACATTAGGTCTGAGTTTATTTTGGTGCTTGGACCCCTAAATATAATAACTGGCTGTGCTTCATGGACACCACTTAGAGAACCACTGCTTAAATGAATCAAAAATTGGTAGCACTGGGAAATTGCTGTGGTGTAAGTGGAATAAAACCCTGTAGTTGAGTATTTTCTTATAACTGCACACCCTGTTGTGTTTTTGTTTATTCCTTACATACAGTGGTGCTTGAAGGTTTGTTCTATATATCTGAATTATATGACCAAAAACAGATTTTCTAAAAGTCCTAAAAGTAGATCAAGAGATCCCAATTAAACAAATGAGACAACAATATTATACTTGGACATTTATTTATTGAGGAAAATAATCCAATATTACATATCTGAGAGTGGCAAAAGTATGTGAACCTCTAGGATTTGCAGTTAATTTGAAGGTGAAATTAGAGTCAGGTGTTTTCAATCAATGGGATGACGATCAGGTGTGAGTGAGCACCCTGTTTTATTTAAAGAACAGGGATCTATCAGAGTCTGATCTTCACAACACTTGATTGTGGAAGTGTATCATGGCATGAACAAAGGAGATTTCTGAGGACCTCGGAAAAAAAAGAGTTGTTAAAGCTCATCAGGCTGGAAAAGGTTAGAAAACCATCTCTAAAGAGTTTGGACTCCACCAATCCACAGTGAGACAGATTGTGTACAATTGGAATAAATTCAACACCATTGTTACCCTCCCCGGGAGTGATCGACCAACAAAGATCACTCCAAGAGCAAGATGTGTAATAGTCTGCGAGGTCATAAAGGAACCCAGGGTAACTTCTAAGCAACTAATGCCTTTCTCACATTGGCTAATGTTAATGTTCATGAGTCCACCATCAGGAGAACTCTGAACAACAGTGGTGTGCATGGCAGGATTGCAAGGAGAAAGCCACTGCTCTCCAAAAAGAACATTGCTGCCCTTCTGCAGTTCGCTAAAGATCACATGGACAAGCTAGAAGGCTATTAGAAAAATGTTTTGTGGACAGATGAGAACAAAGTCGAATTTTTTATTAAAATGAGAAGGGCTATGTTTAGAGAAAGGAAAACGCTGCATTCCAGCATAAGAACCTTATCCCATCTGTGAAACATGGTGGTGGTACTCTCATGGTTTTGGCCTGTTTTGCTGCATCTGGGCCAGGACAGTTTGCCATCATTGATGGAACAATGAATTCTGAATTATACCAGCGATTTCTAAAGGAAAACGTCAGGACATCTGTCCGTGATCTGAATCTCAAGAGAAAGTGGATCATTTAGCAACACAATGACCCTAAACACACAAGTTGTTAAAGAAGTTAATGTTTTAGAATGGCCAAGTCAAAGTCCTGACCTTAATCCAATAGAAATGTTGTGGAAGGACCTGAAGCAAACAGTTCATGTGAGGAAACCCACCAACATCCCAGAGTTGAAGCTGTTCTGTACTGAGGAACGAACTAAAATATTGCTGCACGAGGGGATCACACTAGATACTGAACGCAAAGGTTCACATACTTTTTTTTTTTTTTTTTTTTTTTTTTTTTTACACAGATATGTAATATTCAATCATTTTCCTCAATAAATAAATGACCAAGTATAATATTTTTGTCTCATTTGTTTAACTGGGTTCTCTTTATCTACTTTTAGGACTGACAATCTTATTACGTTTTAGGTCATATTTATGCAGAAATATACAAAATTCTAAAGGGTTCACAAACATTCAAGCACCACTGTATACAATTACTGATATTGGCTTCAACCTGTTTAGAACAAGCCACAAAGCCATAGCACCAATTTCCAGGTTTTGGCGGCTGCAACACTGTTTCATTCACACTGTAAGCGGATACTAGTGCGTCGTGCAATCAGTAAATTTAGATGAAAACGAAGGAACGAATGAATAAGACAGCACTTACGGATTACACACTGAAGGTAGTACAGTGCTGAGGATACACACACACTTCACATGCTGAAATGTTCTACAACAGATAGCTGACGTTCCCTCAGTAATGTGCTTCGGTGGGTTTTCTCTAAGCGCTCGACTTTTTTTTCTTATTCAAGACAATCACATCTGGATGCGACCTGAAAGCATCCATCTCAGGGACTTCACCTTTTGTTATTTTCAATAAGAAAGAGACTCCTATTTTAAAAAAAAAAAAAAAGGAAAATGGACATTTTCAAGAAAAAAAAAGAATCTATAATCTTTAAGATTTCTGAAATACTGCCTGAAATTAGACCTACCCAGACAAGGTTTTGACGTGTGTGTGTGTGTGTGTGTGTGTGTGTGTGTGTGTGTGCGTGTGCATACTGCTTACAGGTTAAATACTCAAAATTATTAGGCCCTACTCGTGAAAGGCCCAGAAGCCTGTAAATACTGATAAAAATGATGAAAGCACTTGAAACAGAGAAAAGAGAGGTTGAAAAAAAGAATGCTGTAATTATTATTATTATTATTATTATTATTATTATTATTATTATTATGCTTTTCCTATGATCTCTATGTAAGTTAGTTTATTTATAGAGTGTATGATTATGATGAATAAGCTCCAGATCCATTTCAACGCTCAGTAAATGAAGAAGGCGATGAAGGTGTTTGGTTTTTTTTTCACGGTTTAGGAGCAGTCACACTCTAAGAGAACTGTTTAACACTGTTTTAGGTAACTGTAGCAATAACCGGACACTGACTTTCTGTCCCATTTGTATTGTAAGATTATTTTTATTTTGTTATTATCCTGATTTTGATATTATATTAAGTCCTAACCTGTTGTTCGGATATCCTTGCATGCTGTTTCATGGCAATGGAACGGGGGGAAGAAGAAGAAGAAGAAGAAAAGAAAAAAAAACGGTTGGGCTTTTGTGTTTGATAGTGTGATACTGTCGGGGTCAGGGGTTGGGGTGGGGTGTTGTTGTGGATGTTATATAATAAGACTGAATACATATTACCCTGTTCAGTCTACTGTCACACACATATATATACATTTTCATCTGAACTGAAGAACCTAACAGGCACTTAAATAGTTTTATGAAGGACTTAAAAGCCTCAAACAAGGCAGTTTTGTTTTTTCTTCAATAATTCTACATACTTTAACGACTAAAATGAAGCGTAGTGTTCTACAGGAACCAAAAGTCATAAGCGCGCTACTAAGAACTGTTTCTATTTTATCATACTTAAGCCATCAAAATCAGGCTGTCTGAATATTCATTATAGCCGTCGTTTTTCTTATTAATATCGTGTCAATATCAGATGTTCATTTTTATTATTATTATTATTATTTTCAATGCTTTTGTCCCTGTTTCTGTGTTAAAACTGCTGAGAATCTTTACTAACAAACATTTATAGAAATGTATACTGCGGCATTGTTGAAGTCTCGATTAGCTGTGATGGTATTCTCGGCTGCACACGGACTTGATTGGCATTTATGGAAGGAGTCTCCAGTTTTAATGCTTTGTATAAGTCAGAGTTAAAGCTGCATTTTTTTAAATATTATTATTCAGTTCGAGAGAAAGCGAGAGAGAGAGAGAGAGAGAGAGAGAGTCTGCTATAACATATAACTGGATCTAGAACGTTCCACAACATTACACGTAACTTGGTCTCTGTAGCACGTTAATCTGATTACTAACCGACCAATGACTGCGTATTTGGAGGGACCAGAATTGATACCATAACAGAACATCACATTATTTTCTCATTTGAACGCGTGTTATTCGTCGAGATGACGCCAGCTAGCATCGCGCTAATTTGAATTGCATAAATTGGTGTCACGTGCTAAACTAGCTAAATCTTCAAGTTTTAATAATGTACTCTTGAATAACAGTTATTTATTTAATAACGTATTTGAAATATAAACAGTTCTTGGACGTGGTCTTCTGGAACGTACTCGGGTCTGTTTCAGAACAAATCAAAGCAACTGCTGTGTTTTTTTCACTGGTGTAATCACCTTTCAATGTGATATTTGCCCATAACAACTTTTTTTTTTTTCTGTCGCTGCACACTACAGATGCCCCGACATGAAGAAATATGTTACACGTTCATGTATATGTTTGTACACCCCTGGACGTGCAACACCCTGCATCAGAAAACATCTCTTTTGTGTTTGTTTTACAATCAGTGATCAATTTATGAATTAGTAAGTGCTGCTCATTTGGATTTTTTTCTTCTTCTCTTGACGTGCCATAGCTGGGGTGTATATGGCGCTTAAGGAGTAAATATAAAGAATGCATCATTTACTTGTGGACCAATCAAAGCGGGGAATTCAAAAGACGACAAACGGTTTGTCATTTCTAATGACGCATCCTTGGTGACAGAAGGCTGCAAAGACACAGGGACGATGGGCAGGAAGAACAGGGTAACTTGCCAAGTGTGTGTGTGTGTGTCATGTATGCATGAAAATAAGAAGTGTGAAGCATTTGAGTGGAAAATGACTGATTGTGTGAATGTGTGTGTGTTTTATGGGGTTTAACCACAGCTTTGTGGAATAAAATGTGTGCAAATGTAATCGAGCTCTTGAATTGTCTCCTCCGAGTTGTACATAGCAGGCAAAGGACTTTTGTTAAAGGATATTTTATCGCTTTTGTAGACATTTCTTTGTGGGGGGGAAAAGAATTAAAGACAATTTTATGGACACAACCTCTGGCTCGTTTTTATTTAAGCTTCAACCATGAACGTTGTTCGTACTTCCTTCTGATTTGTATTCACACCATTAAGAGTATACGCACTTACTGGCCACTTTAATAGGAACGTCTGCTCATGCATGCACTTATCCGATCAGCCAATCATGTAGCAGCATGACAATACGTAAAATCATGCAGATACAGGTCCAGAGCATCGGAATGTTTTAGAAAATCCAGATTGCTACAATGTTGTAGGATATTTGTACAAATCTTTCCCGTTGATATTAACAGCGTCCTTCAAGCTTTCATATGAATAAGAAACACGTGGCCGAAGTCAGAGTTTGTGTAAAAAAAAAAAAGGGGCATGAACAATATGACATGGATCGCTTTGTGTTTCTTCGCATTATGGTTAAAACACACCCAAGTTGGCCAAAAAAAAAAAAAAAAAAAAAGAAATCTGGGACAAAGGTCAAACTGTGCTGATATACTCTTCAGAGACTGGCTTGTGATGATTGCTGCTGTTCCGCATATCTGATGAGCCAAACACACACACACACACACACACACACACACACACACACAGAAAAAAAAAAAAACATAATAGGCATGAATGAATGAATGACACTATATGAGGTCCAATACGAAGATTTATAATGAATAATTTGTGTTGATTCAGTGTGCTTCTTGAAAAGAAAAGAAAAAGCACGTACGAACCGCTGAACAAGTACTGTGGATTTTTTTTGTGTGTGTTTATTTGTTTTTGTCTCCCTCACTTCTGAAAAGAGCGCTCTCTCGATACGAGACTGTCGACTCGTCTCATCTTTGAGAGAACGATTAATATCTAATCAAAGTGAACGCACAAAGGGCTATTAAATATGTAATCAAAGACAGCTCTCAACATGCCAAACATAGGAAGCCCCACCTCCACGTTGCGTGCTTTTGTAGTCATGCTGATGCAATGATTTCCAGCTCATTAAGCTTTTCTTTTTTTATGTTGTTGTTGTTGTTGTTGTTGTTTTCTCATCTTCTGGTTTAACAGAATGAAGTTTTATACTTGTTTGATTCGGAGTTTGCTGTTGTATTATTCACTACATGACACTAGTTCAGTAGTTCAGACACACCGGCTGAGTGAGCGAGAGAGAGAGAGAGAGAGAGAGAGAGAACAAGCGCTCACCTGTAAGTCCAAGTTTCTCGCAGCACGAGTTGCAGGTATGTTTGAGGACAAAGCTCCAGACTGCGTCGCCATCCAAATTGGCTGAGCCAAACGGCAAATCCCTGAATGAGCTACAAAAACAACCATCATACTCATCCACCATACCATACACGCAAGAAAATCAGATTTCAGCTGAAGGCTACAGATAAGTAAGGAATAAAGCAATTGGGGGTGTGCTGTTATAGGAAAACAATCTACGACCAGGCGGCTTGATGCAAAGTGAAGTTTTACCACCACCCTGAACTGGATTATTTTTCTTTAACAGCATGTGCCAAAGTCTTTTATTCTTCCATGGCAATCTGCTGACATTTAACATTTTTTTAATTGATTAAATTTAACACCCAGGCCAGACAGTTCCCCTCCAAACCACCAGAGGGCACCATCACCAGAGCTCTTTACCCAATTCCTGTTTGCACAATATAAAAGCACATGGCCTAGAGCAGAGGTGCACATTCTTATCCGCATAGGGCCAGTGTGGGTGCAGGTTTTCATTCCAACCCACACCGGCCCTTTCCGGATAAGATTGGACACCCCTGGCCTCAAGCTTTGGCTGAAGCTTTACAGCTTTTTTGCCTCTCATTCATATACGTTCTGCACCCTTGTTGTTCCGGAAAGCCTTCTCGTGTATGACGCTGCCTTTCCTTTTGTGATTTATGCCTTTCGCCTAGCCCTTATTGGTTTTGGAATCAGATGTTGATACCTGGTTTCTGTTTGCTCTCTTCTTGTTTTCTCCACTGTTTTTTTCACATTGGTCAAAAGAACCCTTACTTTGTGCCTCAGCCCAATTGACAGGAAAATGACATGCTATCTATTCAATTATAGTTACATTTAATGTCGTGTGTCAGGTTATTTCCTGTTCTCACTTATGGCATAGCGGTTATAAACAATCGTTATTAGCTTTCTTTTAAAAGTTGACTTTTCGGACACCCTGTAGTTGTGTGAGCTGATTGGTTAAATATTGAAAGACGGCTAAAAATGAACATCTGCATAGCATATTCTACATAAGTTGCACAATATCTCTTCTCGGAAAACTAACCTTTTATCGACCGCTCTGATCACAGAGGGCTCCGTCAGCTCCATCCCCACACCTGAGGAAAGCCACAGCATTAATAGAACATTCATGTTTAACATCATTTGACAGGAATTGTGTATATAGAGACAAGTACATATGAATAAAGACAATATATAGACCTTGCAAGTCAAGTACCAGCAGCTCTCCACCTGTATACTCATAAGTCCAGTGTGAGAAAGCCAACACTGTCTCTTCCAGGCCACAAGAGGGTGTGATTTCTTCTCCTGTTTTATTGTTGTACTTCATGTAGTCACCGCTCATACTCTTCTCGATGGTAAGCCACTGGCCTTTAGACTGCCAGAATAGCAGGGACACATCCAGAAATCTAAATACACACATGCACACAAACTGTCATTATCTCAGTATAAAGCCTCTTTAAAAAATAAAATAAAATCCTTGGCTATTAGTCAATAAGATTACTTATTATTTATTTATTATATTATTTAAATGAAGGCACGTTTTTATTTACATATGGACTCTATAAGCACCCACACATGCACACTCCTGCAGTGTTTTAACTAACCTGGGCGAATGAGCAATAGAGCTGGGCTTGACTTGATTGAAGACCTGCGTGAGCTTTTGGGCTGCTCGCTGCTGCTGGATTTCCTACAAGAATAGAGCATGAGATAGAAAAGAGAATACGAAACAATATAAAATGCATAATGAAACAATAGAATACAAAAGAGCAGAGCATAACAGAACGGAATGACAAGTAGAAAACACAACATGACAGATCAGAATAAAACAGACTGCATTATGGACAGAAACAGGAAAACATAACAGGACCGTACAATATAGAATAGACTAGAAGACTAGAATAGTAGAAAACACAACATTACAGAACAGAATAGAACAAGAGACATTGTGGATAAAAAAATATAGAGAGAATAGAATAGAATAGAATTTATTATGACAGAAAATATAATCACCGAAGAGAATACATTATTACAGAATAAAATAGAAAGCATTATCACAGTATAGAATATTATATGGCAGAATAGTATAGAATGTCAGAATAGTATAGATAATTATGACAATATAATAGAATACAAAAGAATAGAGGGGAACATGACAGAATAGAACACCATACATTATGAATAGAATAGAATAGAATATGCCAAAATAGCATACATTAAGACAGAATAGAATAAAATACAGGCATAGAATAGAAGAGAGAATGTCAGAATAAAACAGGTAATTATGACAATAATAGAATACATTATAAGAGAATAGAAGGGAATATGACAAAGTAGAATATGACAAATTTGAATAGAACATTTTATTAGAATAGAATATGACTATGACAGAATACAATAAAATAGAAAGAGAAATATAAAATGAATATAAAACTAAAGAATACATTATGGCAGAATAGAACAGAAAATGAGAATATAATGGAACAGAAACATACTGATAACGCCACAATCACACACATTCTTAGGTAACAACTTTTTTTTTTCTTTTTTTTTTTTTTTTTTTTGGAAGAGCAAACATTAAACTAAAGGAAGTTTTTTTTTGGTTGTTTTTTTTTTTACTCAGGGCAGTACATAGAATTGTCAGAAAAATGTGTCAGATGACATGATGGATAGATAATAATGAATAATATGGATAATACATCACAATCTAAATAGTTGTTATTACCCTTAAGCAGAGATGAAGGGCGGTGTTGTTGGGGAACTCGGTCTGCCACATGTGCACCACCTCTTCACGGAAGGACTTGACCACGTATACACAGCCGGGTCTGATCACGTCTTCCTCGGCCCAGGTGCACAGCACCCACTGAGCATTGCGTAGCCCGCCATCCAGCGCTCCCTGTTCCGACACGGGCTGCACCACAGCCGCATGACCTCTCTGACACCACGAGGAGGTGCTGGAGAGCATGGAGTCCGGTTCCGACTCCTCCAGAGCATAGATGTACACCTCTTCTCCTCCTAGACAGCCAGGAAAGACACCACTTCAACGTTAATACCTACCAAAGAATGAATGACTTAAGGAGCACGGCGAAGAGCAGATTCTCTTAAACGAAGAATTTAATCGTTTGAATCCACTAGCTTTTTAAGTCCACTAGTTTTTAAAAAAACAACAACAATCTGACCAATCAAATTGAAGAAAACAACAGTGCTGTGGTAGAATATAAAGGACAATAACTGATCAGTGCATTTTCTCGGGTAAACAGTATCGTGTAACTCACCCAGCAGGGACACCGGTGTGAATGGTATCGTGTGTGCTAATCTCATCAGGTTGTTCCTTTCCATAGCTGCAAAATCATAGCAAACAAAAGTCAGTCTAGATCACATACTAAGACCATGAGTCACAGAGGGCCTCTTTTAACTGACAGCCAGGCATGGAAAAATAAATACGGCGTAAGCCGAGCCAAACTTGCCTGAGTAATGTGGGTCCAAATCTTCCGTTGACTTGAACACGGAAGTTCGAGCTGAAACAGCATGAGAAAGTTCAGCAAATCGGAACAAAGACAAAGAGGATGTGACTTTCAAACACTATGATTATTGAAATAATAATTCTAAAGATGAATACTTACGTTCAACTGCTACCCAGCTCTGTACTCTGCACAACACACACAAACAATTATATACGTTTTAGAAAGGACAATTAGGTCTGATTGAAGATTAAATCAAAATTTCAACATGTAAAAAATTTATTATTTAAAAAAACAAACAAACAAACAAAAAAAAAACAGCAGTAATGTGAGTAATAGTGTGTGTGCATTTTTGTGATGTGCGACTTACGAGGAACGACGGCTGACTGAGTGCGCCCAGCTGTTCGATACTGATTGGCTGGGGCTTCTTGTGTTCTGGTGGAGATAATCTTATCAGTTATTAAAATGTCAACTAATAAAAACATAACTGCACTTGCTAATTGTACGCTTTTTCGCTCTTACATTCAGGAAGTCACAGATATCTACACCTTATTAATCAGGATTCTGTCCAGTTGATGTTTAAAATCCCTGCCCTTATTTCAGCATCCTTCTGATAAAAAGTGTCTTTGTCCAAGTGGGAGTGTGAATATCATTGTACGTGTTCACCACAAATATTAAGCAGGACATGCTAAAAAAAATTAAGTTAATTTTTAAATCTCACCTGACCCAAAGTGAATGATTTCTGTAAGAAATCCACGTGATCGAAATCTAAAAATGAACACAATGACATTTTAAAATAAAATGACCGCATGACTCAAGGTCACTTCATTCGTTCTGGTTTTGCATTATACTACTGTAGATATAAATAAGTAATGAGCGTACTGAGCTGAGAAAGATGACTAAGACTGCCAGATGATCGGAATTTACGTCCAGCCATTCCCTTCCCTTTCCGTCTGCTCCGCCGGCTCGAATCCCTTTCTAATCTTCTTACCTGCGTAGCCAACGTTACGGCACAGTTTATGATGGTATGGAAATAAAGTGGATTAAGGCACAGATATATAAATATATACAGTATATATCATTTTTTTAAAATGGCTTTTCTTACATCGGTTGCTTCTCCTTCTTTGATTTTGACACACTTCCGGCTAAACGATCGCTTTCTTTCGAAGATTTTATAGAGATCTGTCAGTGACAAAATAAGGAAATTTAAATGAACATAAACTACTTCAGTATTTGGCAACAAATTTCATTTTCGATTAGCTGGACTGCTAATGCTGTACAGCGCTACTTCACATCACATAGACTACAAATGCATTTGATGAAAATGGCAGAAACAAAGAAAGCTACACTGTTGGTCTATCATAAAACATTATTTCTTGATACTTTGGCCAAAAAGTTAGTAATATGCATGACAATGAAACGTGGTCTGGAATTACTGATTAGTCTATGAGACTAAATGCATCATGAAGCATGTGCATTATGCAGTGTTTCAGTGGTAGCATAATGTTTCTTAGCATACACAATATACAGTATATTTTTAATATCTCTCGAGTATCAAGTCGCCATCCTGCTTTCAAGTTTGTCCCCAAAAAAGAGTCGATTCAATGATTCCAGGCTTTGAATACTAAGAGTCAACCTTACAATGAATCTGTTTTAAATGAGTTTAGCGTCTCAGTTAGCAAGACAACAAGTGGAACACTCACTTTACTTGACTTGAACTACCACACAAAAACTAAAAACCTGTTGTGTTGTCATGATCATACCTTTACAATTCAACTCATACCTTTAAATATGTTACTGTCTGTTATCAAATTGCTGCATGACTTCTGAGTCGTGGTCCTGTGAGAATTTTATTGGACTTGCATGTCTTTGTCGTATATGCGCTCTTGCCTTTGGATTAAAAATGCTGTATTTGTGTACCTAAGGCTAATGATGGATTTTGTAATGATGACTGGGCGGTTGGGGCACGGTGTCTTAGTGGTTAACACGTTTGCCTCGCACCTCCGGGGTTGGGGTTCAAGTTTCCTCCAGGTACTCCGGTTCACTCCCTGAGTCCAAAGACATGCATCGTAGACTGATTGGTGTTTCCAAATTGTGCGTGGTGTGTGATTGTGCCTTATGATGGGCTGACACCCCATCCAGGGTGTCCCCTGCCTCATCCCTGGGATAGGCGCCAAGCTCTCCGCAACCTCATGTAGGATAAGTAGTACAGAAAATGGATGGATGGATGGAATGTTGAACATGAACCATTGTAATTCCACTATTAAACTTCTTCACATGGATCCTCACATATCATAATATCGTAAAGAATAATCTGTGACAGAGTGGTGTGGCGCTATGACCACCCAGAAGTCAGCAATTTGCAATTAATGACTTTTTATTTGTTAATGAACAAGAGGTCAGGGTTTTTTTTTTTTAACAGATTGGAGAATTCTAAAGACCTTTATAATGTCAAATAAAGACACAATACCTCTGTCCTTTTGGCCTGGATGTGGTGGTATGGGTTCTCCTGGAACACTGTGCCTTTTTGTGGGCGTGGCCAATGTCTCAGCACTAGCAGAGAGTGAGCGGCTATGTCCCAGATCTCTCTCTAAAATAAACTTCCGGCCAAAATGGCCTTGTTTTGGCATGGCTAATTCACTATCACCACAGAAAGCTGGATTCACAATGCCCAGCACACTGTTCTTCTTAGGTCTAGTGTCAATAAACACATCGTCATCCTCGTCCTCTTCCTCCTCCTCCTCCATGGACTCCTCCTGGCTGGGCAGATGATGTGGCTCATGATCCCAGACTGTGGTGAGAGAGCTGGCACATGACTGCCCAGGTGATGCATGCAGGTCTGACCACAAATTGGACAGAGATCCATGTGAGAGACGGAATCCTACGGATGAGTCTCCGCCAAGTCTCTGTCTTGGACCGCTGTGTTCCACCTCCAAATTTCCCAGCACCCACTTGAGCTTGCTGTCAAAAAAGCTGCCCGTACCCCCTGATGGAAGCTCTAAAGAGTTGCACGACTTGCCATGAGCCAGGCCACGCAACAGGGAGGGTGGATTGCTGCAGTAAGCCTTCTGCGATGGAGGGATGTGGCTCGAAGCAACATTCCCACCAATGGAAGATAGCTGCGAATAGGACATAGCGATTCGGGGGCTGGGACAAAGGTGGACAGTTTCCTGCTGCCTGTTTTCAGATGCCGAAAGGAGGTTAAGGGTGTCCACAGCAAGAGCAGACAGGTCCTGCAGCTGGCCGAGATGAGCGTCCAGTGTCTGCAGGCTCTCCTGGATGAACTGGACCTTCTCAGATACCTCGGCTAATGTACCCATCATCTCCTCCGCCCTGATGGACACATACATACACAACCTTTTTTTTTTTTCCAAAGAAAAGTATGAGTATGTTTTTGGTACTTGTCGATACCAATACCAACAGATATAGTAACATACATTTTATTTAGCTCCATTTATGTAGGTTGCCATGTGCTGCTAGAGTTTTGTTTAAGATGTTATAACGTTTAAACAGTATCTTTAATACAGAGTGCGAGGGCAACTGACTTGAGCATGACTAGCGTGGTGATTTAAAAGTGAGCGCAAGGTGCCATGAATTGCACCTCGACTTGTGAGCACAGTCTATACCATGGAAAAAGGAAGTGCGCAAACTCAGTGCTCGCAGAAGTGAATTGCTCTCATGTGGGCATAAACGTAATCAATTCAGATGAGAATCAGATTCCGGCTGTTAAATTGTCCGCAATGCTACTGTGCCATCACATCATAATGAAAACAGAGAAGAGCGCTTACATGGTCTGTACAGATGACAGCACATGAAGTTTTAAAGTCTTTAAATGTCCTACTTGTAGTAAGAAGACAGGTGACACTTTATTTTAAGGAACAAATATTAAGGATTAGTTGAGGTCTTGTTCTTTGTTCAATACAGCCAAATTAGACACTTGTAAGAGGTTTATTTACTATGAATTAGGGGATCTGTTATGTGAAAATGACTAATAAATGCATTATTAGTTGTGATAATGTGGAATAAATGCTTTGTAAATACCTAGTTATGTAAATTATTGAGCATAAATGAATCACCAAGTCTGTGATTGTAGGTTCAAGGTGAGGTCGAGGTAGTGTAGTGTTACCAAAAGACATTATTAAATTAATATTAATCAGCAAAACAGAAGAGAGTGAAGAAATCAGTGATTATTTCCCCACAAATATTAGCATAAAGAGATTAAACTTCAATAATTCTTAGAAATTTGAATTGTGTATTGTTTATAAATGTAAAGGGAGTCTGGGCATCTTTCAGTAAACTTAAATGTGACTTTGGGGGTGATCAGATTTGGCAGACTTTGCTAGATCTCCTAATCTATGTTTCATTTTGTCCATATCTAAAACACAATTATTTTTCATAACTTTATACTGTATAGTAGAAAAGGTCCAAATTTGACTATGTGAAGGGACATTATATATCATCTATGTGGTTCACGCAAACACTAATGAACTTTTTTTTAGCTTTTAGCTACAGTAGCTTGCCACATTATCACTGACCTACAACTCTCTAAGCTCAGACTCTAACCCAGATGTCACAGCTCCTGTCCTGGGTCCTCTGTAGGTCACCTACCACTTTGACACGTAAATGTTTTAAGTAAAAATATGTCTATATGTTTAAGGTAAATAACTGAATTGTGTCAAGTTGGTGCTGACGGCTCGGGGGGGGAAACGCACTTGTCGGCAGCAAGGCGGATCCGGTTGAGCTGGCTGCAGTGCTGGCTCTCGTGTTTGTCACGGAAATAGCCAGCCACGCATCTTTCCTCAAATTCAAGCAGCTTCTTCAGATCATCAGGAGCCAAGAACAGCTCTGGAAGAGAGCGAGATATTCAATAGGTACAAGAGTGGATAATGTAAAAAGCTCATTAGGCACATTTATATGGCTACTATAAAATGAGCACCAATGCACTCTAACAAGCTTAATGGTATGTTTGTCTTACAATCTTTATGAGGACCTTCTACTCAAAAAAAATTACTAAAGCAGCTAATTAATGCTGTGTTACAACTAAAGCTAAGTCTAACCTTAACCTCTGTAACCAAAAGAAACCCTTTGGCACTTTTAGTTTTCCTCATGGGGACCAGCCTACAAGGTCAAAACTGTTAGATATTCCTATCCTTGTGGGGACATTTGCAAGATATACAAACATGCACACACACACACACACTCACTAAGGCCAGAGCCTCTGTCATGTGCGGATGTCCCTCTATGTTTCTGCCAGACTGCATTCACACACAAGGCCATTTGACTCAGGATGATCAAAGGCGGAGGCAGGAACGGCTTTTTGTGAAAGGTCATGATGTAATGGTAGCGGTTATACCTCCACAGCTGGTTGGATATGTTCTTCATGTGGACGTAAACATGACTGTGGGGTGAAAAACATATACAAAGAGATGACCGGTGTGTTTCAACATTTTCAGTCCAAATCTGACAAACATCAAATACTAAAATCTTACGATCTGGTTATTTTAGATCAATTAGGCTTGAAATATTTCACTTTGTGCGTAATGAATCTAGAATATATGAAAGTTCCACTTTTTTAATTAAATGACGGGGGGGAACGAACTTTTCCACGATATTCTGATTTTTTGAGATGCACCTGTATATGGTTGAAATGAATTGAACTTAAGACAAGAACCTGGGAGATTGAATACTTTCGCAAGCAGCATTTTTGGATTTTCATTGAAATACTTACTGACCAATAATTAATTTTGACCACTCACTGTAAGAGAAGATGAGTTTGCAATAAAAAATATTGACAAGAAGAATACGTGTATTTATCATTTGTTATTCAGGCAAGTCTGATAATTTTTTTTTTTTTTTTTTGGGGGGGGGTGTTACTTCTGCAAGCCACTGTATGTAAAACTAGTGCATACTTGTAGAAGGCGATGAGGAGGTTGACCATGATGATGTACTGCATGAACAGGTAGACGGCCTGCAGCGGTGGGTTGAGGAATGAACCGGGAGGACATTCGGGATCTTCTTCACAGGCTGTAAAAAACAAAACAAGAAAAACCAGGGTAACACAGTCAATTCAGTCCTGTCAGCTCAGAAAAATCATCCATTTCACTTTTCATGATGTTTGAATCAATCTGTAAACACATGCAAAAAAAAAAATCTTCTTGCTATGTCCATAATGAATTCTACTGTGTGACACACAATAGAGCAAAGCTTGATTACCTAGATGTCTCTAACATACTGTCAGCAGGCATCTCTTAATTTATACATAATAGTGAAAATTTAGAAATCCCTAAATAGGCTTGGATTGACTGATGATATTGCCCATGGCTTTGAAGAGGTGTAGGCTCCAACCAGCTGAGTCAGTCAGTCGGTCAGTGAGTGAGTCAGTCAGTCAATCAGTCAGTGAGTGAGTCAGTCAGTGACTCAGTGAGTCAGTCAGTCAGTCAGTCAGTGAGTGAGTGAGTGAGTGAGTGAGTGAGTGAGTGAGTCAGTCAGTCAGTGAGTGAGTGAGTCAGTCAGTCAGTCAGTGAGTCAGTCAGTCAGTGAGTCAGTGAGTGAGTGAGTCAGTCAGTCAGTCAGTCAGTGAGTGAGTGAGTCAGTCAGTCAGTCAGTGAGTCAGTCAGTCAGTGAGTCAGTGAGTGAGTGAGTCAGTCAGTCAGTCAGTGAGTGAGTGAGTGAGTGAGTCAGTCAGTCAGTCAGTCAGTGAGTGAGTCAGTGAGTGAGTGAGTGAGTGAGTGAGTGAGTGAGTCAGTCAGTGAGTCAGTGAGTCAGTCAGTCAGTCAGTCAGTCAGTGAGTCTGTCAGTCTGTATGTACGTATGCATGTATGTATGTATGCATGTATGTATGTCCTTCTTTATTTCTCTCACAGGAAGTATGTCTTTATTTCTGGTACCCACGATTAATCTCTGTAGCATAGACCTCCCCAAACATCATGAAGTAGGGCTGGAAGAGCACTTGCTTCAGCAGGTTCCAGGACGGTTCCTCATGTGGCTTTAGGATGGCCCACCGAGGTGTGCCGAAACTCACCAGCACAATGCCCATGATGACCACAATGTAGAACATGTTCTTCATCTGTAACATCCCCAGACGCACAAATACACGCATCAGTGAAATTTACATGTGCATGTAAATGAACAATTTACCCAGTTCAGTCCATGCACACTAATAAACGTAGTCTACAGTGAATCAAATTCGTATTCCGCTACAACGTAACTGCCTTACCATAACTGCAAGAAGAACGCAAAAGCAATCGCATGAAAGAAAACCTGACCATACTAAAAAAAAAAAATTCACTCAGTTTTTTCATGGGAGGTACAGGAAAGAGTAGGTTATTGTTGGTACTTGCCCATACTGATACCGATAATGAGTAAATAACTTATTATTTAGCCATTTTATTTAGCTGTTTAAATAATAGACATGAACCGCACACACACGTCACATCCATGCTTCCGCACTTACGCTACTAGGATTATTCATTCTTTATGATAATAGCTAGTTGATTTGAAATGAACCGCATTCATTAGCTAGATGAGGTACCAAAAAAAATGTGTATTGATTGTGTCTTTTGGTGCATGTCAAAATTGTCCCTTGGGACAGTATCAGTGAAATGAAAATGAAAACATACCATGTTGGAAATCATGATGAGGTAGGGTCCGGCTTGCTGGTTAACGGCCAACAGGTCTAGCAAACGCACGAACCAAAAAATGATGTCCAGGCAGTAAGTGATGCGCCCCGCTGTGTGAATTAGACCAGTCTGCCAGCGCAGCACCATGCCCGCGAAAAACAGAATGATGGCGACAAAGTCATTCATGTTCCAGTATTCGCTGAACCACATTTTCAGCTTTTTGCTGAACTGTTTAGGCTCAGACACCGACACCTGGATAACAGAGAGTACATTTTCACATGGTAAAAAACATTCGACAGGTTTTTTTAGCATTGGTATTTTACTTCCAATGTCTACGTATGTTTTCTCTTAGCAGTGAGCTGAGTGTGTGTGTGGCTTTGACTGAGAGCAAGCTGAAAAGCTGAATTTACAATTTTAAAAATGTGCTGTTTTATGTTACATTATAAATAAATAAATAAAATTCCAAATGCATTTTCTATCCTGAGAGTCAAATCAAGTGTGCTTTGGGGCAGGGAATACTGTAAAAGATTTTTTTTTTTCTCTCTCTCTTTTTGTTCAACAGGTGTCTTTATGTGACTGACTTTATGGAATGAAAAATGTCATCAAACATTGACAAGCAGCTTGAAATGTAGCTAAACTGTTCCAGCCCACAAGATCAATGTTTCATTTTCTTGTTACTTCTCGGTGCTTTTCTCACAATAAAATCGGACTTGTGCATATTTTAGTTTGAACAGCCTCAGTGATTGTCACGTTTGAAGCGTACTGTAAACAATCGCGTTGGGTGAATGATTAGCACAGCTGCTAATTTACACCGCCGAGACATACAGACGTAAGTATTAAAACAGTCCCTTGGGGAAAACTGGTATCGAGATAAGAGAAGACCTTTGAGTCCAGCAAAACAGATAAAGTGGGCCTTCAGTTTATTTTTTAACAGCTTGGGACACCGAAGGAAGCCAGAATAGTAAAACATTTCATTCCCACTCAGTGCTTTTTTTTTTTTTTTTTTTTTTTAAATGTAGTGCTGATATTAATGAAAATAAAATAAGAAACAGAGAGTAATAATGAAATGAATTCAAACATAATTAAAACAATCACATTTTATTCTGTTATATGTCGCATGCCGGTGAATGTGTCGGAGATGTTTCACACCGTAACAAATAAATGTATAAAAGATATAAAGTTAAAAGGTTGTACCTGAACTGAACTTTTTGAGGATCAAAACATCAAATAATAGTCAGATTGTCAGACCTTATAATCTTAAATTGTACTCCCTTACATTCAAAAACTAGTAAAGTTTTCCATCATCCTCATTTTCTGGCAATGTGCTAATAGCAAAGTCATCACCACATGACTGTGACCTTGTTTCCACTTTCTCCTGTAGCCTCTAATTTTCAAGCTGTTTGCTCTTCCAAGCCCCGGTGATGTTGAATGATGGACATGATCAAAGCACTTACAGTACAAAGCTTTGCCCTAATTGTAGCACAGTGAGAACCGCGATGAGAGAAGCATGCCTCATAGGTTGTGGAAGAACTACAGACAGACCACCAAGGAGGCATAATATCACCAACAATGTCGAGATGGCCATATCGGCTACTTTTTCTTGTAGAACACAGTGTGTGTAAAAGCATGCGAATGGAACAGTAATAATCCCAGCTACCTAAAGGTAACAATGAAGCATTCTGCTTCAGACTCACCTCCCTGATCTTGTCTACAGCTGTGGATGAGATGTAGACAAAGACCAGCCATTCTGGGACACTGGGTCTTGGCTCCATCTTCACCAACACCGTGTAGGAGAAAAGCGCAAGGAACGTCAGGTAGGACATCTACAAACAACACACAACAAACACTGCAACTCAGAGACACAGACAAAGAAAGAGGGGAAGGGTAAGATAAAAGATATAGACATAGATCAACAGTGTGGTTCAGAAAAAGAGAGAAAGAGAAGAAGACAGAAGATGGACATAGGGTATATAACTGGGATAAAGAAGTAGAATATGACAAATATTAGAAATATAAATATAGAATAAATATAGACACGCAGACCAAAAAGTGAAAGTGAGAGAGAGAGAGAGAGAGCGAGAGAGAGAGAGAGAGAGAGAGAGAGAGAGAGAGGAGTTATCTTAGGTAAGAGGTAGGAGACTTACTGTGTGGACCCAGAATTTGACCACAGGCGCGTTGTAAAAGTCATAGAGCTTCCTGGACCATGGTAGCCACCATGCAACAAGCCTGTGCTTAACATGGCTCCTCCCTCTTTCTGCATCACTCTCATTCTTCAGAAAAGAGCAAACCACCACAACATATGTAGCAGTTAATAATTACTACTACTACTAATAATAATAATAATAATTCCTTAGATTTCTAGGCACTCGGGGTTGGGGGGGAATCTCCTCAACCACCACCAGTGTGTAGCATCCACCTGGATGATGCAACGGCAGCCATAGTGCACCAGAACGCCTACCACACACCAGCTATTGGTGGAGAGGAGAGGAGAGTGATGAAGCCAATTCAGGGATTGGGGATTATTAGGGGGCCATGATAGATAAAGGCCAGTGGGGGGAATTTCGCCAGGATACCGGGATTATACCCCTACTCTTTACGAGAAGAGTGAAAAACAATTATGAGATCTTTTTCCCACCGCTTGCATCATGTCTTCAGTTTCTGGCTCTCCTAAGCTCCCAGTGTCCCTTCCAAACTGCAGTGCCTCTTGACTCTGAGGCACATGGGACATCTCAGCCTTGCTCTTAAACTCCAGCAGCTGGATGCCCACAGGGAGCAGGATACTCACAATGATCTGTGCTCAAAGAAATGGAATCATTTTGACTCTCTAATGGCGCAAACAAAATATTTTACAGTGAAATTGTCACTATTTATAATTTTTTTATAGGACAGTAGCAGATTTTAAAAATACAAAAATTGATGTCCTTGTCTTTAGTAGAGCTGTGAATAATACGTGTGTCCAATAAATGTGTATAATTCGTTTGTTCATTGGAGAAGAGCACTAAAACGCATTTATACTGACAAAGAGGTTAGCACTGATATTGTGGAATTTGGATTTTCATCTACATTCAATCTCCAATAAACAATCATTTGTTGAGTTTGGTATGCTACACTTTCAGTTAAAAAATAGGTTACCAAACTATACCTTTCTTACCATCTTTTGTGTCTTTAGTGTGCATCTTTTACTTAGTGTACCTTTAAAACATTACTTTAAAAGCCAATTAAAGGTACAAGAGTGGTTCTTAATGTCCAGTTATGTACCATAAATAATTTTTAAAGGTACACTACATTCACTTTACCAGGTAAAAGACACACGCTAAAGGTACAAATGATGTACCATTAAGGGTACCTCCCCAGTGACAAGGAAAGGTACCATTTAGTATTTAATTTCTGTCTCTACAATGTTCACCTTGGTCTTTACAGTTGTTCATTTTCCTCGCTAATTGCTTTATTAATATTCTGAACCCAAAGGCCAACACAAGAGTGTCTGCAGAGAAGTTTTTATGTTACATTAGCTTTATGATACTACTAATCCTTCATGTCCCACCATAAAGAACATCATCGACTTAAGACAAGAACACATTCAAAGACCAACACCACAGTCAACACCTTTAACCAGGAGTTCTTCCTCATGTTCAAGCGGCCCATCCACAAGTCGGTGAGGAGCATCTGGGTACATGAGTGAACCACGAAGGGAACGTGGCCCGAGGCCACTGCCATCTGCAGACAGGTGAAGTTGCTCCAATCTGTCATCTCCCAGGTCAGCAGCTTCATGGCCATGCGCTCATTCTCCTTGAAGGCCTTGTCCAGTAGATCCACAGCAAGCTGGCCAAACTCTCTTGAAGAAAAGATACACGCAGACATAGCACTTTTGATCTGATTTGAGGGAACAGTCAAATCAATCTTCAGATTTAAATCACACCTTGTGTCTTAATGCCACATTCTTCAAAGTTAAAACTGTGACAGCCTTGGCAATATTTACTTTGAGCATGGTTCATTTATCAATCTCATCTAAATATCAAACAAACTAGTATATTTATTTTATATTGGTATACAGTGTAAGAAAAAAAAAAGAAAAAAAAACAGAGACTGACAGAGAATATTTCCTGAGCTCGTCAATAATGCTGTCATCCATGTTGCTTTCCTTGGCTTCGCTGGCCATGGCCTGGTACAGTCTGCATGCCACCACAGCTCTGGCCATGGCCTGCACGCCATGCTGCCACAGAAAGAGTGCCAACTGCTGCTGCCGCTTCAATACTGCCCACACAAACAGGTCATTGAAACTGTAGACAAACAGGGACGAGCCGCCCAGCTCTGCCTCCTCTTCCTCCACATTATTAGGCACAGATTCTGATTTCATCTAGAGCATAGAAGAAAAAATACATACATATGAAGAACTTTTATTTATGCAGTACCTCTGCCTGCACTGGCCTCTGCTTCCCCTACTATACTGATGACCTCTGACCTCTGAAGTGGCTTATCGGATGTTAAAAGTCACACTCATTGCTGTTTGAGCATCTCTGCCAGTTTCCCAATACCCACAACCTGAAATTGTACCTACTGTAGCAACCCACCCTGGAGCTCCAGAACCCTGAACCCAGAACTACACTACATGGTCAAATGTATGTGGACACCTGACCATCACAACCATATGTGGGCCTTCCCCCAAATGGTTGCTACAAAGTTTGAAGAACACTGCAGACATTTTCTAGAATGTCTTTGTATACTGGAGCTTTAAGATCTCCTTTGACTGAAACAAAGAGACCCCAAAATGTTCCAGCATGACAATGCCACTGTGTGCAAAGCAAACTCCATAAAGACATGCTTTGCCAAGCTTGGTGGGAAGATCTTGAGTGGCTTGCACAGAGCTCTGACCTCAATCCCACTGATCAATTTTGGGATGAATTGGAACACTGTCAGGTGAGGAGACCTGGTGTCCAGTCAAAGATCAGTGCCTGACGTCACTAATGCTCTTGTGGCTGAATGAGCACGGATCCCCACAGCCATGCTCCAAAATCTAGTGGAAAGCCTTCCCAAAAGATTGGAGGTTATTATAATAGCAACATGGGACTAAACTCTGCTCTCCACTAATAGCTGGTGTGTAGTGGGTGTTCTGGCGCACTATGACTGCCGTCGCATCATTCAGGTGGATGCTACACACTAGTGGTGGTTGAGGAGACCCCCCTCCCATACTATGTAAAGCCCTTTGAGTGACTAGAAAAACGCTATATAATTGTAACTGTAACTGTAATTAACTAAATCTGGAATGGGATGTTAAACAAGCACATACTGGTGTGATTGGTCACGTGTCCACATACTTTTGGCCATATACAGCAGTATATATTGTTACCTACAAATGATCCATAGACTTCTCCAAAACTATTGGAATGGCAAGGCCAATTCATTTGTTTGTGCTATACACTAAATACATTTGGGTTTGGGATTTTTTAAAAAGTGGATATGAGATGAGAGTTTAGGATTTCAGCTTTAATTTTCTGAAATTTACATCTAGATGTGTTTAACAACATCAAACATAGAACCTTTTGTATCAGACCACCCAATTTTTAGCTGAACAAAAGTATAGGAACAGATAAGTCTTGAAGGTTTAAAGTTAAAACTAAATTAATTTAAAGTAAACAACACTTACTATTTGGTTGCATGTCCCTTTCTTGCAATAACTGCATCACTTCCTGAGACTCACTGACATCATCAACTTGTTGGTTTCTTATTTCGTGTTGCTTTTCCAGGCTTACCTCAGCCTCTTTCAGGTGTTGTTTGTTTCCGGGGGTTTCTCCTCTTCAGGAGATGAAATGCTGCACAAAAGGTCTGGAGATTAACTTGGCCAGTCTAAAATTTTCCACTTTTTCCCCCCTGATAAAGGGGAACAAATCCTTTGTTGAGTTGACGGTGTGTTTTGGATCATTGTCTTGCTGCATGATAAAGTTCCTCCCAATTAATTTGGATGCATTTCTCTGTAAATTGGCAGACAAAATGTTAAGAAAATGTTCCCATAAACTTCTGAATTCATTTTGCTGTGATCATCATGAGTTCCATCATCAATAAAGATTAGTGAGGCTGTTTCAGAAGCAGCTTTGCAAGCCCAAGCCATGAAACTACCTCCAACATGTTTCACAAATGAGCTTGTATGCTTTGGATCATGAGCAGATCCTTCGTTTGCCACACTTTGGCCTTTCCATCATTTTAGTAAAGGATAATCTTGGTTCCAGAGCAGGCTCGTCTCTGTATTACTTGGCAAATTCCAATCTGGCTTTCTGATTCTTACTGCTGCTAAGTGGTATGTTTTTTCTGGTATGGCCTCTATATTTCTACTCTCAGTGTCTTCTTTGAACGGTGGATTATGAACCTGTGGAGGTTGTTGGTGATGTCACTGGCTTTTTCATCACAGCTCTCACAATATCTGTGTCATCAGCTTTTGTTGTTTTCCTTGGCCAACCCATTCGGTGTCTATTGCTAAGTACACCAGTGGTTTCTTTCTTTTTTCAGGACAGTCAAAATTGTTGTATTGGTTATGTCCAATGTTTGTGCAATGCCTCTGACTGATTTTCTCTCTTTTCTCAGCTTCAAAATGTCTTGCTTTTCTCCCATAGACAGCTCTCTGATTTTCATGTTGGCTTAATCTTTTTAAGAGCAAATGTCTTCACAGGTGAAATGGAAGGCTAAAACTAAGTGTAGATGTTCAGAGCTATTTATTGTTTAAACAATCAATCTAACAGGACACACCTGGGTATCAAGAAACACCTGTCAGTCACATATTCCAATAGTTTTGCTCACCTACAAATTGGGTGGTCTGATACAACAAGAGTTTTGTTCGTTTAACATGTATGTTGTTTAACACATCTACATATAAATACCTGGAAATAAAAGCTGAAATTCTAAACTCTATTCTCATATTCATCTTTGGATCTCAAATCCAAATGTCTTTGGATGTCAAAAATTTTTTTTATTGGCCTTGCCATTCCAATAGTTTCAAAGGGGAGTGCATGTCACTTGGAAGTTCTTGTCATGCCTCTGTAGACAAAGCCTTGCCACCCAATAGCCGTACAGTACTAGCCTTACCATCAATGTCATAAATCCACCAAATTCAAATGCTGCAGAGACAATCTGTCCAGACTTCAGCCACAGCACAAGTGAAGTGATGGCTCAGGCCCCTGTTCTGGTCTCTCTTTCAGCCTCTGCTCCAGTCTCAGTTTTTTGCTCATGTTCCCGATAAGTGAGAATTAAGTCAATCTTAGTATTATTCTGTGATGTATTAGTCTCTGCTACTCCTCCTGGCTTGGTGTTTTTCCCAGTTCCTGATCCTGTGCCAGTGTTAGGCCCTGTTCCTACCATGGTTTAGACCCAGACCTTCAGCCCACCTGTCTGTGTCCCCAACCCTGTCTCTTTGTCTCTTACATCAGGTAGTTCTTACACAACCCCAATTCTGAAAAAGTTGGGACAGTATGGAAAATGCTAATAAAAACAAAGAGGAGTGATTTGTAAAGTGATGTGACTTGTATTTAAACAAAAACTTATAAAGACAATGTATTTGATGTTTTACCTAATCAACTGCATAGCTTTTTGAAAATAAACGTTTATTTTGAAACTGATGCATGCAACATGTTCCAAAAAAGTTGGGACAGGGGCAATTTAGGACTAATAGTAATGTGACATGTTGAAATAAGAAGGTGATGTGAAACAGGTGAGGACATCATCTAATCATAGTATATAAGGAGCCTCCAAAAAAGGCCTAGTCCTTCAAGAGCAAGGATGAGTCGAGGCTCGCCGATCTGCCAACAGATGCGTCAGCGAATAATCCAACACTTTGAGAACAACATTCCCCGAAGACAAAATCTGTAAGATTTTGGACATTTCACCTTCTACAGAGCACAATATAATTAAAAGATTCAAGGAATCCGGTAAAATCGTGGTGCATAAAGGCCGAGGCTGAAAACCACTTCTGAATGCGTGTGATCTCCAATCCCTCAGACGTCACTGTCTTAAAAACCATCATGAGTCTGTAATGGATATCCTGACATAGGCTCGGGAATATTTTGGTAAACTTTTGTCAGCCAACACCATTCGCCGCTGCATCCACAGATGCAAGTTAAGGCTTTACTGTACAAAGCAGAAGCCGTACATCAACACGTCCATCAACACGTACATCAACATGTCCAGTAGTGCTGCTGACTTCTCTGGGCTCGGTCTCATCTGAGATGGACAGTAGCACAGTGGAATCGTGTTTTGTGGTCCGAC
>JANDJT010000124.1:16462191-16478692 GCA_024331685.1 Stegophilus panzeri | reverse complement strand
GAGAGGAGGGTGATGTAGCCAATTCAGAGATGGAGATTATTTGGGGGCCATGATAGTGAAGGACCAGTGGGGGATTTTTAATGACCACAGAGAGTCAGGACCTCGGTTTAACGTCTCATCCGAAAGACCGTGTGGTTTTATAACTGTTATATAACTGGACCTTTACAAATATTAGTTTGTAAAATACCTACTACATACCTAAAACATAGCTGTGTTAATCTGACTTGTGGTTCAAAGTGTAATATTTTCTGAACCCCACCTGTCCTCTGCTGTCTGTTTGTGGATGAGAGACAGCAGGTCTGCAGCACGGCCGGTGCCCTCAAACACAATGACGGGCACAGGAGGAGACCTGCTCACATAATCCAGCACTGTGGAGAGCACTGCAGGACCCCCCTCAACGACCACACACACCAGGGGAACTCTCTGAACCAGTTCTGGGAAGAAAAAATAAAAATGCATACATACATGCACGCAAACATATCAGAAAAAATACATGCATATTCCAAACACATACAATTTAAACAACAATATAATCCTGCATTCACATCACATGGGAATAAGCACCAATAATTATCACTTTCCGTTTGGGTAAAAACATTCACGTTGGTCTGGGAATTTTAGGAGAATTTCCTCCAACTACAGCCGATTACATGAACTCACAGTGCATCCAAGGAAATAAACTCAATGTAGGAAATTCTGATTATTTTATCTGAATAACACTTGATCCCAGTTCTATTAAAGGTTACGAGGAGTTGTGCTCATGTTTCAGATTAGCGCAGCTATATGGTAATGCTAGCTATCGTTAGATACAACCTACAGCCGGAATTATCTTGCAAACAAAACTTTAATGAATTGATACTTTACGTGTTCAAAGTGTTATCAAAAAAGACATACATTACACCAGCAACCCATTCTTAACACACACTGTACCTGTATCTGTATCTGTTTAGTGCTCCAAATACCCAAAACTGTATTTGGATTTAACCCAAGATACTCACACTACTGCTTTTTTCAATCCTTGTATGTTTATACAGTACCTGCCCACATACAACCCCAATTCCAAAAAAGTTGGGACACTGTGTAAAATTAAAAACAGAATTTAGTGATTTTGCAAATCTCATAAACCCATATGTTATTCACAATAGAACATAGGTACTGTTTTAAGGAAAAAAAATAAGGTAATTTTGAATTTGATGGCCGCAATACGTCTCAAAAAAGTTGGGACGGGGGCAGCAAAAGGCTGGAAAAGTTAGCATCCCAGTTCCGATGCACACCTCTAGTCTCAACCATATGCCTTGTGAAACTTTCTGGCAAACTTTCGACAATAAAAACCCCCAGAATAGTGAGTCTCCTTTTCATATCTGTACTTGTTTCAGTTTAGAACGCATTATCTGTTCATGCGGAATAATGTATTCGTATTCAGGTTAAATCCCTAACACAGACTCACTGTTGAGGATTCTCGGTTAATGAATATCTTAATCTTAAGAATCCATAGCTTAAGGGATGTTTTATCCTATTCTTACGAACCCTCACTGTGTTGTATCCACTGCCGGTGGATTTAGTGTTCTTCCTCACACTTAGAAAATGTTGAACCCTTAAGAGTTGCCCTTGCTGAGGTGATTAATGGTTCTAAGTGTTTCCCTATTATAAAGGGTTCCAAGTAGAACTCTTTTGGAAACTAAGAGCCATTAATTATCCAATAAACCCTTAAGCAACCCGCTAAGAGAGTAGTCTCCTTTTAAAACACATGCGTGTGCACACACACACACATACACACATACACACACACACTCACTGGGGTGGATCCTCTGCCGTTGGATATGCCTCTCCAACTTTCTCCTCAGTTCCTGCTGGCCTCCAGATTTTCCCAGAGTTCCATCGTCCACTAACAGGAAGTGCGAGTGCATGCCATTAAGACTGGAGCGCTTACTCAGTGGATTCCCCAGAGTCTGGTAGTGCCTCAGGACCTGGTGCGCCACAGGGGTGTAATAATACACAGAGTGATAATTGTCATAATTTTGCTGGAGTTCATTGTGAATTATGTTTAAGGTGTACACTAATGTATCGTGTTTTACTGGAAGAACAGTATTGCATCATAACATGAATTATCACCAATGATATTCTTTAACAAGTAAAAAAGACTTGCAAATTGCTGTAGTATAAACTGAATGAAGCATTTTGGGACATGCTGTTATAGGAAAATAATCTACTTCAGTGTGGTAACAGTAACTCTACTTCTTGTAGACTTCTATCTATTAAACCAAGTACACTTCTTGTCTACTTCTTGTCAGGTTACATTACACCACCCTATCGCTGATCTTCCCAGTTCCTAGAAACTCCTAATTACATTTCTGAAAATCTGATTATCAAACAGAATTTCAATTATTATCATCTCCCAGCATCACTGTTATGAGGTAATTATGAGATTGTAAAAAACTTACGTCTCGTCCTATGAGATCAGTGTGGTTCTCAATAAGCCCCCATGGCGTGATACCAATCACAGTTCTCCTCCTGCGCTCGTGCGTACCGTAGGCTTTCACAGCATCTCCAACATACATCGATACCCCTAAGTAAAGGAAAGATAAAATGAATCCAATTACATACACATAAATGAAATTAAGAAAAACAAACAAGCACACGCACACACACACACACACACACACACACACACACACACACACAGGAGTTCGTCCGTCGGTTTCGATGAGGACCGAAGTTTCCATTTCTGCCTCCATTATGGAGGTACAAACTGGGACTTGACTTGCGCGTGAATTGGATTATAGTGAGGAAGACTTGGCAGCATCAGCTTCACTCTCACTTCCCGGTGACCACCATGATCCAGTGGCAAGACCGAGTCAAGACGACTGAAGATGGCCCCTGGGCGCAGTGATTCATACACCCATTCATACACTGCGTACACTTTGGAAACGCCAATCTGCCTACCATGCATGTCTTTGGACTGGGGGAGGAAACCGGAGTACCCGGAGGAAACCCCCGCAGCACGGGGAGAACATGCAAACTCCGCACACACAGGGCAATCAAAGGGAATCGAACCCCCGACCATGGAGGTGTGAGGCAAACGTGCTAACCACTGTACGCCTTCACACACACACACACACAGACCTGTATTGAAGCCATCTGTGAAAATCCAGGCTCCTGCTGTCTCTGCAGCCCTGATGAGGCCCTTGCTGAAAACCTGGCCCACTCTTGGGGGTAAGGGAAAGTTGTCTGTTCCTCCATGCACTGATATGAGCAGCTTGGGCTGAGCCATGTTCCACTCACGCAGCATTAAACGGCAAAGCTCCTCAGGTTTAGCATCGCAGGACAGCCGCACATACTGCGGGGAAAAACAATATTTAGTCGTAAGTCACAAATGAAGTGTTTTCAAGAGATCACACAATCATACAACGTGATTCCTCCACTTAGCGAACCTTCGCACGGCAGTAACACTTGTTGCTGCCCTGGAAGTCGATGGAGCCGAATGCATCAGTGGGGCTGGTTTTGGTATGCTGAACAACACACCACACTTCTTCTTCCCCAGACGTAGGGAGCCAAGAACTGGAGTCGAGCTCTGAATGCTCGCCGATCAGCCTCCCACAGCAGCACCTGAGAGAACAACAGATGGAAATCTGTACATAAAAACACTACTTCTCTTTCTCAGTCTTTACATATGTCCCATAACACATTAATAGAAAATTTTAAAACACAAATAGAATAAAACAACCGCATGCTTGTAAATACAATCACCACAAAAATCATCAAATTGTACTGTACTCATGGAAATTAAAATAATAATAATACCAATCATAAGGTTCATACCTGACTAGGTTTTGGCAAACATGGCAAACAGGGAAACACCTAAACCAAAAGCAGGAAAGGCTTCAATTAAAATGTAATACAATTTCAACAAGCTGTCAAATAAACCACACAAACAGGAAACATACCTGTGGTGGTCCCTCGATGCAGCTAAAAACTTCACACACTCCCTTTTATAAAAAGTCGTCTGGATCCAGGACTTTCCAGACTGGAATAAGAAAGCGGGTTAATAAAGGTGATCTAAACGGCAGTGCTACTTTACTCACTTTATACACTATCTGGCCAAAAGCATAAGGACACCTCAACAATCACAACCATATGTGCTTGTGGAACATCCCATTCTAGATTTAGTCCCCCTTTGCTGTTATAATAACCTCTTCTATGAAGGTTACTTGAGTTCTTCTACTCCAACCTTGGCAAACCGTGTCTTCATAGAGCTCACTTTGTGCACAGGGACACTGTCATGCCGGAGCAGGTTTGGGCCTCTTAGTTCAAATGAAAGGAACTGCATGTTATAGCATACAAAGACATTCTAGACAATTCTGTGCTTCAAACTTTGTGGCAACAGTTTGAGGAAGATCCACATATGGGTGTGATGATCAGCTGTCTACATACTTTTGACCATATATGTCATGTGTGTACAAGTTTTTTCTTACTCGTTTCTGAATTCATAAATACACCATTCATTATACTACATAAACGGCCATGCTAATTGATTTGGTATGAAATATTACTCTTAATGATTGTTGCCGAGACGATTTACACTCTCTGCTGTAAAGGTACACATGTTAGTATCTAAATGAAATACAGAACTATGTCGAAAAAAAAAGTCCTAATTTAACTGAGACAAAATGTATGTCCTGTAGATATACTGAGGGTATACCTCCCTTTCCTTTTTCATATTTTCTTCAGACTTCTTTTAACTGGCTTTCCATCTCTCATACAGCTTTAATTATGTTTATATAACAGGTCTACAGTGGCAAACATACTTCCCACATGCTGGTGATTTGTGAAAACACCTCATTTGGGCTCATAGCTCATAAAATGTTCTGCCCTGTCTCTCAGACTCTTGCATTACAGGCTTTACTTTACTCAACCATCAAATCTTCTTCAAATGAACAGCCCCTGTTTTCATAACTGCACAATGAAAACACTATCATTCCTGTTACAAATGTATATTTTTATAATACATTTTTAATCCTTTTATTAAACAGGATAATCACAATTAAATGCAAAACAATACTGGTATACACCAACATTGCTCAGAGTCACCATCTACAGAAAGACCTATGGCTTCATGAGGAGGTATTGCCACAACCAAATCCACAGAGGTACAGAATCAGCACTAAGGACAGCAGCCACAATGCCTCTCTGGACAGCTCGATTAATGTCAACAAATGCACATGCAGCTGAGGCAGGGTCAGGAAGGGCAATAATTACACTAAGCCATATCAATTGGTAAATTATTCAGCATCAGAAAATTAAGATCTGCATGGTGGGGTGTGATGCTCTTCTTCATGCTTTCAAGTCAGATTCGCCAAAAAAAAAAAAAAAAGCCAGACATTGAAGATTTAAACTGCCTCACAGACTCAAGCATAGCACGTATGAAGACCACTTCTAGAAGCGTGAATACAGCATGATATTTACCCTAAAGCTCCACATTATTGGCACCCAATTCAACCAAGACTTCAGCCTAAGCTGCTATGACTGCTTGACATTTCCAAGGAAGCCTAGTGGCCATAACTCTGTCATTCAACAAATGTAAGGACATTGGAAAAATTGGACTCTTGGTACAAGATCAGCAAAAGAAGGGTAGAGTAACAGACAGGCAGATTCAACCTATCAAATTTCAGCCTGGGGATTGGGTCATTGTCCTGACACAAGCTAACTGTGAGTCTCTAGTGGTTTGGGAGACCACTTACACCATTACTGAGTCCAATGATCTACTGGGTAACTCAGACATACCGAAAGATAAGCAGACAAGTATCATTCTGTTAAAGTCAACCTGTGCCTGCTCGGGACAGTGTGATTTCTTTGCAGGAGTTTGGCTTGGAGCGTTCGGCCCATCAGCGCAACCTTGATTTGATTGTGGCCAACCACTTATCATTCTCTGCTCTTCTCCTTTACACCAGGAGGTTCTAACCACTGGCCTCAAAAGCCAATCAATCAAGTGCTTATTCAGTCTCTTGTCCTTTCAACATTGAACAACTGATACTAGATACTGGCAAACACTCAACCAGACCCCTGCAACTGATCCAGAATGCAGCTGAACACTTTGTTTTCAATCTCCCAAGGTTCTCCCACATCACCCCATTACTGCATTCCCTTAACATTAGCTACCCAATCATATTTAAAAGACTGTTCCTCACGTAAAAGTCCACAGACAAGTCCCCACCTCCCTGAAGGCACTTGAAGGCTTCTTCTGAGAAGGCAGATTCTTCTCTGTACTGGCACAACGATATTAGAATAAACTTTCCCCCACTGTCCAAACAGCTGAGTCACTTGCTGTCTTAGTCAAAGGCTGAAGACACCACTTTTTAACATGGATTACGCAATGTGGCCATACAGCAATCAAACAACAAGCAATAACCCCCCACAGTACCAAAGTTACAAATTAAAGAACCAAGCCCAAAAATCACCTATTTTATTAAAAAAAAAAATCATTTCACTAAAAACAAAAAGGTATACACAAATAGTTATAGTCATGTTAGGTGTTAATTCTTTCTATGGAAATGTCACTTTTTATGAACACTTACACAATAATTTCTTGTACGCTTGCTGACAGATTTGTCATGTTTTTGTTTATAGTTTTCTGCTACTGGGAGAAATATTTCCCCTCCATTTAAGTTATGCATGCCTCCGTTGCTGCACATCATAGCCCCTTCCTGGCTGAGGCAAAAGGAATGCATTCTTTTTAATTCGATTTGTCTTGCTCACAAAAGCGCACTTTGATAAACATTAGCGCTTAATCAAAAATGACTAAAAATAATCTGCTTCAATAAACAAGTTTTTCTTGCTCGTTAAAGACTTTTATCTCAACATCCATTTCAGATGCAAAGGAATGAAAAAGATTCATTCTGATCAACGTTTTAAAAACTTTATTATTATTTTTTTTAAATCAGTGTGTTGGAAGGCTTTTAAAATTGGGTTGCTACGGTTTACATCACCTACACTGTGAGCCTGTTAGAAGGAAAATGGAAGTACATAAAAAGGAACGCAATCTCACAGGCTAATCAAAAGCTTTACTTTATATTCACATATATAATGATTTAAGTTTTCTATAATAAGCATATAATAATGTGATAATATACTGTAGCTATGCATGACACAAACATCGGGGATCACCATCTATTAAACCAACTAACAACTTGCTCATGCCATTTTGATTTATAGAGATCTGGATGTGAAAATTTATTAAGGGGTCAAAGTTATTGCCTAAGAAAATAAACCGGTGAATAGGACTAAAACTATATTTTAAGATGTGACTCTGACCAGGACAAAGTGGGTACTGAAGATGCATGACTGAATGATATTTTTAGTAAGCATCTGGATCAGTTTCTTTTATATATGAAGATTTTTAATGGACAAAAATTTGTTTTTAGGTTTTTAAGAAGTTTGGCTCTTGCTGAAAAAGAAAATGCTAGCTATTTAGCCAGCTAGCTAAATTTAGAATTGGAAATGGTGTCTGGAGACAGTCCTTATCTCAGGAACACAAACAGTGCCTGAAAAAGCTGCCTACCAATAGAGGACCCATAATAACAATATTGTGTGTGCTGAATGTTGCAGTATAAATGTCAGAAAGCAGAATTGCTCTGACTCTAAAAAATAAAAGCAGTAAATTACTGGCGTAAAGCTGAGACCAGGCTCACCGGAGGATTCAAAATGAAACTTTTTTTTTTTTTTTTTTTTTAAACAGACGTCCTAAGCACTTTAGTTGAGCTAAACACGCTTAAAGAGTCATAACCAAAGCTGTTCTTTCATTTAATTTAAATTGTTTTCTCACCTCCATCTTGACAGCGTGTGTGCGCGCGCGTTCAGACATCTCCTCACGCGACCAGGGCACTCGCGCTCTGAGTTCCCAGCGAGCTCGCGCTGAGGAGAGCCGCGGTGCGGGGTAGTGGGCGTGGCTCTGAAGATCTGAGGGAACTGGACACTCTGCTGGAGCCTGTGCTGAGGTGATCCTAAAGCGGTGTTGTGTCTAATATAAAAACACGGTATTTGTTTATCAGGAGCACTTAGTCGCCCTCATAAGAAGTCTGCAGGCGTTTAACATATATCTTAAAGAAAACAAAAACATTCCTGCATGACTGACTGAACGTTCACAGCCCTATTGATGGTAGAAGACTTGGGGTCAAAAGGACAAGTGGTGGAAAGGTGAAGATCAGCAATAAAGCGTGACCATAAACAAACTTGCTCATTGCCCAAATCATATACTACAGTACTAACATTCGTAGGCCTACTAGTTACACTAGTAATATTACTAGTACACACTGTGCTTTACTCCTAATACCAAACATGGCAAACAGAAAAGTTGTAACACACAAACAAGTTGTACAAAACAAACAAACTTACAGTTCAGTCTGCCCTTTTGAGTAATTTGTACTTTGATTGGACAGTGTTTGCTTATTCTATATAGTTTCTTCTACAAAGGAATTTTGGATGTAAAAAAAACAAACCAAAAAATAAAAAGTAGTAAATTATTATATGTAGAGTAAATAATCCACATCATTTGTGTTCATTACACCCATGATCACATTTCACACACACCACCTCAGTCACTGCTGATAGACAGACATGTCAGCAAAGCAGACAGAAATATACAATATTAGTCCAAATTAAGCTGAAATCTTGATGGATATTTTATTGTCACTGGATAGGCTGTATAAGTCTACAGTCTGGGCTAGAAAGTAATCAGTCCCAGCCTCACTTCTTCATACCATTGTGTTTTTCTACAGTAGGTTCCACAAAGCCCAAAATAAACAGCTTTAAGACATTTGTTAATTACAAATAATCTGCCAAAATAATTTTTAATTATATTAATGAATTTTTGTTATCTTTGAAAGGCCATTTAGCCCTGCTAGAAAATTTATACCAGCTGACCATGTACTACGCTGTTGTTTAAACTCATTACATGTAGTACGGTTCTAGCGGAGGGTGGGGTCAGTTGTAACAGGCATTGTAACGCAACCAATTGCTCCAATCAACAAGTCAAAAATTGTGACATTCAGAAGAATCTGACAACTATATCGCCAAATGTCATCAAACAAATTTCCCTAATCTGTAGAACATTTGAATTGTGTTCATTTTCTAGGCAAATCAAACAAAACAACACTACTTCCGTTAACTGTCTAGTTGACTGCGAGTTAGTAAGATTTATAGTTTACTATGCTAAGCGGTTAAGCTTGCATATCAGACTTCAAAATGGTTGACAGTGTGGCGTCACTTGTAAAAGAAGTAAATGAATATGGGAATATAAAATATTTTGCAAAACACGACAAAACTTACTTGAAAAATGGACATGTTTGTGGCACAAAGAAGAAGCTCAAAGACCCAAGCACATTAGTCGTTGTTAGTTTATGCACCCACTTAATATGTTTAAGCAAAGTAGGTGCAGGTTCTTTACTGCGTGATAAAAATAATACACTTAATAATATATCTTCTACAGACTTAATGAATTGAGATATTACAACTGACATCATTTTGGTCCTTTTTTGAAAGTTATATTGTCTGAAATAAACATGAAAATGGTATTTGTTTATTTTGAACAGTAAACAGACAAATCTATTTATCATGTGTTAAAAACCTCGAGTATTTTACATATGGGATTTGACAAATAATACAACATGACAAATACTACAACAAACCCCACTCACCCTTTGGGAATATGGGATGTAGACACAACAAAAAAGTTTATTAGCAAATCTATATAGAACCCTAAAACAGAGAGCCTTCGTTTTTATCATGGGTTCCATGTAGAAATTTTTAAGAAATCCACAACCATTAACCATATGGAGAACAACCGAGGAACCCTTAAATGTCCTAATAGTGTAATGCTATTCGCTAGGAATGACCCTACAATTTTTCTAATTCAGTAAGGACAGACTACAAGTATCTTATTTCAAATACAAATATTCCCCAGGAGAATAGTATTTTGTATATGAATGCTAAATGTTTTAATGTAGTCTATAGTTGTATGGCTGATCAAGTTTTGATAAATTGCAATAACACAAAAGTTCACAACACAATATGATTTTATTTGTACTAACTAAACTTGACAAACTCTTCAGCATTTAATTGTAACTATAAATTATTATTTATAGTAACAATGATCATACTTGTTCAATATGTTAAATAACATTTCATTGCTAAACTGCAGAATCAACATACCACAACTTTTGACCAAGAAAACAATTTTTAAAAAATTATTTTAAACTTTGTGCATGAGGAGGTAAAGTGATAATAAACAGTTCTAATAAGAGTCTCAATACACACAACTCTAGCATGAAACTAATATTCATTGGAAAAGCAAATAATACAAATGCAGCTTACCATATTAGACACAGTTTACCAAGCAGGTTTGCTACGAAGGTGTGATGGTCTCCATGCCTGGTTTATCACTGGTTGTGACTCAGTGGAGGACAAGAAAACAGCAAACCTCACACTTCCGTTTTCCTCTTTCGCTTAGAACAAAGGTCTTTGGAGGTTGACCCAACACATTGGCAGTCTCAAGGTTATATTATTTCATTTTGAAAGTGCTGCCAATTGTAATAAACAGCTGCGTGAGCAAAACACTTGAGGGCTTTAGTGGTGCAAAGGGATTTTATATGAGATCAGCATTACTATTTGTGAATCATTAAACATTAGTTGGATTAGCAGATTGGTGCTCCAGTCATGACCAGCTTATAATAAGCTCCATTTAAGGCCATGAGCTGATTGTGTGTGTCTTTCCTGATCACAAACCCTCATGACATCACTGCTATGATGTCAGAGTTCTGGATGGTGGAGAGACGGTAGGCTCCGAGAGACTTTTTAAGATTTAAAAAAAAAATAATAATAAAAAAATTAAGGCATGAGCTTAAACACACAGGTAGAGCAGCATAAGAATAAAGTTCACATTTTATTGCAGCTGCAGTTGACAGACCAAATGGTATGGTAACATTTTTTTTTTTTTTTTTTTAAGATACCTTCTCTTAAGAGCAAGAGAGCAAATCACAAGCTCAACATGGACAGTCTTTATGATAGAAAAGTGTATATTTAAATAAAAAAAAAACAACAACAAAAAAAAACCCCTGACATTTAATACAAGAAGACGTACAATTTGAATTGTTACATGTCACAATGATAAAGAAAATCAGATAGCAGGTTTACTGAAAGAAACAAGGGAGGAAAAAAAATCCTATCTGCCAGGATTCACAGACCTCGCATTTACAAGTATTCATTCTGCAGGTGCTTCGAAAGCAACCTGGAAATGAGGCAGAATCCAATCTAAGAACAGAGCTGAGCAGCTGAGGGCTGAAGCAACAGTGCGGCGAAAAATCCTCTCCAAAACCCAAAATATAGTCGATTACCCAAGACATGCTGGTTTCCTTTATCCCGGGTTTACCCTCGCCACTCTGTATGAGACAATTCCACTAAAAATAAGCATCGTAGCAGTGTTTACTTTCTGAGAATAAATCATTTCTGACACTGACAACTGTCCTTGGAAGAAAAAAAAAAAACTAATCCTGTAAAGCAAACATTGAGTTACAAGGTTAATGTAGCTAACAAATAATAGAAACGTGTACATTTGGCTTCAGCAAGGGCGGCACCTCACAACAAGTCCTGACCTTCGGGTTACTGTCTGTGTGGAATTCTGCATGTCTTTGTGGGTTTCCTCCAGGTTCTCCAGTTTCCTCACGCCTCCCAAAAAAACATACCAGTAGATGGATTGGCTGAGATGAATTGCCCCATGATATGTGATCTGAAAAGCACTGGTGTGCCATCAAAGATGAAGTCCTGACTCATGCCCAGTGTATCCATCACAGGATCTGAATCCACCGTGACACTGACCATCATAACTGGTTAATTAATGAAAGGTTTCATCAAACTTTTTGTTCTTGTTATTGTATGAAAACCCAACCGTGGTTTTTCCTGCCAGTCCTGGGATCTGAATTCACGATCTTCTGCTCATAAACTTGGAAACTTAACGACAGAATAAACATTCATCTAAATGCATTCTGAGCAAAAGAGAAATATTGAAACACTGACCCATGAAGAAACATTAAGTAACCAGGTTTTTGCTTTAACAATGACATTAAATTACGCATTTTATAGTCTGAGAAACAGCTTAGAAATATGCATTATGCATGAAGGAGAGGAAAGGAAAAAAGGTACATGGTATTCCCGCTAGGTTTTTTTTTTGCAAGGTGACATTACACCAGAGTTTATAACATATCGTGGAGAGACATATTGCTGCATCATGTCTCCATTTCTTCCATGGTGTCTTTGAGAGAACTGTCCTCGCTGAGCTCGGTCGTGGACGGACTGTCCAGGAGCGACAGATCTAACGCAGGCAGGGGAGTTCTCCAGAACTGGAAGGAGTTAAACGAACAAAGCTCGTCCTCGTTGTCGTCAGGACGTGTGACCTGTAACAGCACAGGCATAATGCAATTAATATGTCATGAAATAGTCAACGCTCAACATCACTAACAACCCACGATCATGTCATGTTTCAAGTCAACAAAATCATTATTTATACCAACGGTGCGGTTTAATTCTCAATTCTGATTGGTCAGAAGGTGTTGAGTAACATTCTATAACAGCTCTGCAAGATAAACCACAGTTTTACTTTATCTTTTCTAGACGCTCCGCATGATTTAAACCTAATATTTAACAGACTACATAAAGAATAAAAAAACCCAACATGTCGTTATTGATATTGCCAAGATTTCTGAAAGGAATTGCTTATTTAATATTTATGAAACGAGTCTCCATTGTCAGTGTAAAGCCATTACTTTAGGTTTTCCACCATGGGAAAGTCAAGGACAGGAGTTTACTAGCTGCATTTTTTAAAAATTATTTTTAATTCTCTTCATAAGAAAGAAAAAAAGGCTGGTGGGGGAATGACATGTCATTCTGTAATTAATAATAAATGGGACTCGATGGCAAATTGCTGTGGTACAAAAGGATTAAAACGCCACTTTGTGTCTGTCTGACATCCAGCTATCCCGCCATTGATTAGTCTGCTAGAACAGCACACTCACAACTGTTTTATTCCTTACTTATACTGTTGTTTTTTTTAAGATTTAAGATGTATCCGAAGGTTTAAAAATTACCCCTAAGAGTGCTTAAACTGTTTTCATTCAGTATTAAAGTTTGACACTAGTTCACTTTTAGGCAGGGGGGAAGAAATAAAAATAAATAAATAAAAAGCATTACAGCATGAAAAGTCATGAAAATAAATAAGTCACAGAACTAGCCTAACAATGTGCAACTACTTGTCAGACGGGAACGCGTTGCACAACGCTTTGATGTAAACACTGCTGAGAACGAACCACAAACCTACCTAAGCTTACAAAAAACCTTAAATCTTCTTTCTACACAATACCACAGCACTGTTTAATTCGCATTTCTGATTGGTCAGAAGGTGTTGTGACCTCTGGTTAAGAAAAAAACGAAGAGAACGCCTCCTCGACGTGGAATTAGTCGGGAAATTCAGCACTTCTTTACATTTAAATGAGTTGTACTGTTTATACGCAAATAGTTGCTTTAGATCAATTATGATAGACATATTCGCCTGTAAAATCTATAACACTGACTGAACATTTCACTGTTTTAAGAAGGAAGAATATATATCACTCGTCACAGTCGCTAACAAAAGATGAACATGAAGGCCCATGGGGTTTTTTTTTTTTTACTCCACTTCGTTTGTCAAATGCACCGAGGACAAAAGTAACATCATTCCGACCTGCGAATTACCACTTACGAGGTAAGTCGAACGCAGCGTAAACTTTTGGGGTGACTCCACTTTAACACACCCTACAGAACACAATATGTTACCATTATTGTGTGAAAAGATACCTCACAAAACACTCTTCTTACTGTATTTTTTAGTTCTGTCTGTACTTTAGCACTGACCAGCTATAAACAGACATTTAGATTAGGTCCCTTAGATCAATGTGCTTGTTCCAAGAAGTTATCGTCACTATAGCAACAACTCACTCGCAGGATCTTGTGTAGCCGACAATCTACGTAGCCTGATGCTAATAATGTACTGAATTAAAAAGTGACACGTTTAAGAAACATGTGTAATTTTTGATATAGAGGTTTTCCTTCTGTACAAGGAGATGTCTAACATTTATGGAAGGAGTCTCCAGTACCAAGGCACCCTAACAGTTCAACCATAATGAGAATGTCTCCAGGACAAAGGAGTTTGTTTTGTTTTAGTTGTCTTATTAAATTGAAGAGGGGTTTAAAAAATAATTAATCAATCAATCAATCAATCAATCAATAAATAGGCTGTTTGTAGAATGTGATAACAGGAACTTGTTTAGCAGATCCACAACATTAAATGTAACTGTAAATGGATAAATTTTAAAAGAAGTATAACGTGTGGATCTCTGATTAATTAAAAATGTTAAACCTCTTGCCGTTATAGGAAAATAACCAGCTTCAGGATTATAACAGTGACTACGTTTACATGGACAGCAGTAATCTAATTATTGACCTTATTCTGAATAAGACGTATACTACTGTGATTAAGGTGTTTACATGAGTCACGTTTAGAATATTCCTTTCATGTTCCCATTTTACACGTTATAGAACATAGATCGATTAACAGCGCACATCATTACGTCCCCACGCCACGCCGCCCGACGTTCCCTCCAGAATTTCACGCATCGACGTACGGTTGGTCTTCGTTATGGTACCGTATACAGTTTTGCGTGTTTCATTTTTAATTTTACGAAAGCTTCAAGTGCAGTTAATTATTTGTCATGCTGTACGTGCTAATAGAAGACTGCTTGAAGCTGTGGGCTGCGTCCCAAACCGCGTACTTACCTTCTATAGAGTAGCTGAAATACGCGTATCCGCCTACTATATACTGTAGCAGGTAAGTACACGGTTTGGGACGCAGCCGTGCTCTCTTGTTTGCCGTCAAACGGTTGAGCGCTGCCGTGTGTGTACATGTCCTGTCGCACAATGCGGTGAAAATTCCCACACGACGTTAATAGTGTGATTAAGGTGTGTACATGTCTGTAACGCACTTTGCTAATGCGACTAAAACAGGAATACTGCACACGTCTTAATTTGATTTGTGTTTACTTCGAGTATTACTTTAGTCGGATTAAGGTCATCAATAATAGCTGTTTACATGCTAGATTCTTAATCAGAGTATCGTCTTAATCGGGTTAATATCGGATTATTGTTGTCCGTGTAAACGTACTTAGTGTGTCCACTTCGCTACATTCACACCACCAGGTCGCTGAACTCCAGCGCCACCGCGAGGTGGAAAGTGTGACCTGGCGCATCGGCGAATTAGGAAAAACCTTCAGATTTTGTTACCAAAACATTGTGTAAGGTCACCACCTTTTCGCGCTCTTCCGGTTTTGACCCGCACGCTCGTTTTTTGGAGGCCATCTCGCACGTGCATGAACCGCTCGCGCCTCGGAACTTTACAGAAACGCACACCTCCCCGGTCTCCTTATTCACGCCGTCTGTAGCGTTACTCAGTCTGTCCTCCGGTGTCCCTGTCCTGTCGCGCTGCTCATGATCCTCACAGCATCTCGGTCTCTTTCTGCACCGCTCCCCGATTACACTGGTGGAAAGTGCAGGCGGAGAGGCGGCGCGCAGCGCGTGCTCTGCCTCCAGTTCGGGCTCTGCATCACACACACAGCGACATTTCATCTTATTCCGAGGAACCTCGTGAAGTGACGAACTCTCGGCTCTCCGCTTTGTCATCACGTGCAAGAAGTCTCTGGAAAGTTCTACAGCTCTTATTTGTTAATTTAAATGAAAGAAATCCGGGTTAAACACGAAGAGACTGCGTGCACACTGCAACTTCATATCAACTTGTTCAGACACAAATCACACGTTAGAACTGAGGGCAGCGCCCCCGTGTGTCCGGAAGACCGAATAACCACAACAACAATAACAACAATGTGTGAAAGTATTTTAAAAGGAAAACACCATCTTGAACACGTTCATATTAAAATAGCCTACTTTAATAAATAAATTATATATATATATATATTAGTGATTCTGTTGCTAATTTGGTTGTTGGTGCTGTATTTCCATAATTCCTGTGAGTGTTTGTTAGTGCAAAGTGACAGGGGGACATTATTATTATTATTATTATTATTATTGTTATTATTATTATCCATCCATCCATACATTTTCCATACCGCTTATCCTGCAGAAGTTAGTTGTGTCATGGGTTCAGGAAGTCTCCAAAACTACAATCTGAACTCGCCTACATCACCACAAGTTGTTTGGAAGGGTTTCAAGAGAAAAGCCTCTACTGCTGTTCAGTTTGCCAGACACTACTGGAACTTCAAATGGGATCGCGATCTATGGTGCACACAGAGAGGAAGCCATTTGGAAAAGTACCTCATGCCCATGGTTAAATATGATGGTGGCTCTTTAATGTTTTGGGGATGTTTTTCTGCCAGAGGACCTGGACATTTTGTTAGGATACATGGCATCATGG
>JANDJT010000124.1:16445507-16455906 GCA_024331685.1 Stegophilus panzeri | reverse complement strand
ATTAACAACTTTCATAAATAAATTTTAACAACATAACCAACTATGGTTTCTGGTTAAGAGGCAAAATAAGGCATTTTAATTTAAATTGTACTATATTAATCTGATCCAGTGGTAATGCATTGTGATACACCGGATCATGATGTTTACTGTAGCATGAGCTGGCTGGCACTGCCATGTTCACGCATGTAAAAATCATATACGCACCATTTTTCAGGAGGAAACTGTTTTTGTATCTCCTCAACGATGGGCATGTAGCAGGAATCTCTCTCCGCTTTGCCTGCTTCACTCCAGTCCCGCACAAACTGCTTAATGGTGGACTTTAGCTTGTCCATGTCGAACGTGGAACATGGCCCAGCTCTCCTCATGTTGTCCTTCCAACAGGAAAACATGACGTTCAGCAGAGCAAAAGAAAAAGGATAAACTATATGCCTGCATCGAGCATCCCGTTCAAAATAACACATATGAAAGCAGTGATGAGTATCTGCTGAAGTTGAAGTCGTTGTGTCAGTGTGAGCCACTCGTAACTGAAATCTTACTTAACCCAATTCTGATTGGGATTCACCTACATCCTCGTCATACTCCATGTTCTCGAACATGTGCGTGCAGTTCTGGACGATGGCCTGCAGGACTTCGTGGTTACACTCCATGCAGCGGCGGATCTCAGCCAGCTTATCCAGGAAGCCGGAGAGGAGCTGCTGATGGCGGCGAGGAAGACTGCGGAACTGCCTCTCGCACCGTTTCAACCGCTCCTCAACATGGGTCCTGGTTCAGAGAGAGAGATAGAGAGAGACACACACACACACACACACACACACACACACACACAGCAAAATTATGGAAAAAGGTTAAGACATGTCTAGGATCTGAGGTTTGCACTCAACATATGAGGCTAATTTATCTAACAAGTGATGGACTACTGTAGTTACCAGCACTAAGCACAGTGAAAGCCGAAATCATTACACGTTCACCTCATAAGACATATCTCTTCCCACCCACACCCACAGGGCATGCTGTTACAAGAAAATAATCAACAACATTGTGATCTGATAAGGACTGGCGCAAGGAGGAGTTACTGTTACGCCCAATAAAGCTGATTATTTTCCTATAACAGCACATCTTACACGGTTTTATTCCTTCTAATACCACAGTGATTTACCAACAATTACAATTTATTTATTCATTAATGAAAGACATGCCATGTTTTATAACTGTTGTGAAAAATCCAGGAGACAAGTTAGTTCCTGTTACCGCTTACTTTATAGCAGCTATGAACAGTTGTTCCCTCACCAGCCTCTCTTTTTTTTCCTCTCCCTAAAAGTTGAAAAGACAAAAATAAAAGACTTTCCCATGGTGGAAAACTTACTGACTCTTACAAAGTGCTGACACCGGAGACTCCTTCCATAAAATGTTAAATAAACGTCTCCTTATGGAAAGCTTCACCATTTCAATGATGATTATTTTTAACTTTGTTAATTAACAACAGGTTTTTATGTCTATTTCTTGATTATTGGCTTTAAATTATGCCATAAAAGTAACTGCGATTTTCCTGTTACTATAGAAATTATAAAGTATTAGAACAAGTGCATTAATATAAACCTGAGTTGCCTTGCAGCCGGAACTACTTTCAGAGCTGGTACTGTGGGAATGAATCAACTGAGCATTCAACAGCGATGTGCTTATGGTTGTTTATTATATTATAACACTTCGTTTAACCTTTTTACGCAAAATGAAGTGCTAAATTAACAAGAACGTTACTATTATTAACTGTATGTTTTCCTATATTATTATAAAGTTCATTCTTACTAACTAGCTCAAAAAGCTAGCATTACTTCAAACTTAAACTAATCTGGATCACAAATTAAACTCTATTACTCATAAAGTCCACTACGTAGGCTGCACAAGTCATTAGTTTATAGCCCTAAGTAGTGCACCTTTATAGGGAGAGTGGAGCCGTTTGGGATGCAGCCAGAGAAAACGGTACTCTGAGCTATTCGCGGTTTCAAGCTAAACATGAGGCGAGTCCGTGCATTTCAAGCGGCTAAAATATTCGCAAATATTCCCAACATTTGATCAAATTAACTATGGATTTTTTTAATTACTAGTATAAATATAGACGAAGTGGCGTTTTCCTTTGTTTAGCCTGCCAGCTAACAGCCTAGCAAGGACTTGAGGGGTTAACAACATGGCGAATGAGCTACCTGTAATATCTAAATGCGTTGATAATTTTCCAGAAGTGTTGTCGTTCCAGTCTCGCGTCTTCCTCCGGGGAATATTTGATTCTCCCTCGGTACAGATAGGGTTCCTCTCGGTTTGGGTCTGCAGATTCAGTGCCCATGCTGCTGTCGGCCATTGCAGACGGATCAACACAGCAGACTCTTATAATCAATAGCAGAGATCATCGATGTGCGGCGCTATGGACTGACCTCAAAAATACATACAGAATATTCGTGTTACAGTCAGTCAGTGTGAATAACAGTTTTAAATCCTTTTAAAAACTTTTTAAAAAAATAATAATCAAATAATATTACACTGTATAGCCCTTTCCCAGAATTTAAAACACATTGCGCAGCTACCATAAGTGATACCTGAACAGGTGGATGTCATAGCAAACTGATATGTTGAAGAAGAAAAAAAATAGAGAGAGTCTGGTCTTTTAGGTGATACTAATACTACTAATAATAATAATGCTGCATTCGACTAAAACTCTTTTTATACAGTTATAAAATGACCATGTCTCTTTTCAGGTATAACACGAGTCTTGAAGTGTCTCTGTATGGAAGTATTATTCTATGTACTATACTACAATAGACTAGTGAGGTGTCGTTCATGAACGATTCGTTCATTTTGAACGAATCTTTGATATGATTCGGGCACAACGAGTTGTCTCAGGGAGTGATTCGTTCATTTTTGACTGCGCATGCGCTGCAGCGTCCTCATAGGTTCTGTACGGGAAACGGAAATGATTAGTTCATATCTCGAGTCTTCGTGTTTGAGTCGTTCGTTCATCACGTCACAGCTCCCTTGTATTCAGAATATGGGGCGATCCCGGGATGAACGAACGACTCAAACACGAAGACTTGAGACGTGAACGTTTCTGTTTCTGTTCCTGCGTCTGTTTCTACGTCTGTTTCCGGGGAACAGACGTATCCCAGATAGCAAAATTTGTCTAGCCCACTTCTGGGCCACATACTTGCTTTAGTTCTGGCCCAGTATACGCCTGAGTCTCTGGCCCAAAACTGGCCCACACACTGTAAAGTGATTTATATTGTCTTATGTGGCCAGGGTCTGGCCCAGACATTGTAAGACAGATCTGGCTGAGAGTCGGCTTGGTCCCCGGGCCAGATGTGGCCCAGAAACTGCTAAACTTACTTCATTTTAGCAGGAAAATACAAACTCAACCATTTAGTAAGATTAAGGGCTTTTATTAAACATTAACAAATACACTACAGTATGAACATTTATTAACACACTTTTAAAAACAACAAAATAACAAGTAAATATATTTACAGTATATTTAAAGACAAAAAAAATTCTCTCACACACACCCAGACCCAGCTACCAACACACACACACACACACATAAATTCAACCATTTAAAAACATCAAAGACTTTTTATAAACAATTAAAAAAAAATACAATATGAATATAATGTGAATATTTATTAAGAAACAACAAAATAAGTCAAACAAATATATTTACATTTTGCAAAAAAAAAAGACATATAGAGAACATACAGTTGTGGTCAGAAGTTTACATACCCCTTGCAGAATCTGCAAAATCTTAATACATTTAACAAAATAAGATTGATCATAAAAATCCCATGTTTTTTTTATTTAGTACTGTCCTGAATAAACTATTTCACATAACAGATGTTTACATATAGTCCACAAGACAATAGCTGAGTTTATAAAAATTACCCCGTTCAAAAGTTTACATACCCTTGATTCTTAATACTGTGTGTCGTTACCTGGATGGTCCACGTCTGTGTTTATGTTTTGTGATAGTTGAAACCACCCGAAGCATTCATTGTGTTTAACTATTTCAATTGCTTTTGTTAGATTTGTTCATTGCAAACAGTGAAAGACTGTAAATTTTGACAATAAACCTGATTTGCAATGGGAGTTGAATAATTTCGATTGCAGCTGTATATTATAGTATTATAGCATAATATACACTTTTTGTTTGCTTGAAAATAAATATATTATAATGAAATAAATAGTTCAGTTATTAATTAAAAGAATAAAAAAGAATACAATGCTTTTTGTTGGGGAAATAAAAACATGTTTTCAGTGTAATGTCAACAATAAAAGAAAATGGATTCCATCCTTATGCTGTTAAGTAAACACAGTAATAATTTGACATGCATTTAGTGTTTGTTTTCAGTTAGGCCAAATGAAAATATGTCAATTTAATGCATTTAGGTGGACAAGAAGCTTTATTCTATAGCACTGATAGTTGTAGTATACATCGATAATCTATATATTATGACTCTAGATGTGATTATGTGTTCGTGTAGTTATATGACAACTAATAGTCAGTTTAGAGACAGTAGGAGAGTATCATTATGATCAATAATGAAATGAATTGTTGCAGTCTGCGCTTATGAACATCATAAAAAGAGCAGATTTACATCATTTATAATGAATGATTATGGTGAAGGCGTCTGCTGGACATTTCAGCACTTTCCTGATCTGAAGAATGGATGATGATGACGATGGAACTTGCGCACTGGAGTGAGTTCTGTTACTATGACAACAGAACAACAAAAGAGGGCACTGTAATGAGGTGAAGAACAGTACGCGGAGTTTCAGTGTTGATTTGAATTTTGTAATTGACGCTGTTTAACCGAGTTCAGAGCTACAATGCACCGTTTAATGAATTTAGCTCTCTCTGGGGCGGAATATCTTCCACTGCGCCCCCTGCTGTATACGGCTGGAGCTGCAGCCGCGGCCGCAGGAGTTTATTATTATATTAGGAAGCGTGGCGATGGAGAGAGAACAGCGGAGACCGCATACACAACAATCACAGAGGGTACACCATCTCTCTCTCTCTCTCTCTCTCTCTCTCTCTCTCTCTCTCTCTCTCTCTCTCTCTCTCCTTACGGTTTAAGTTTAATTCTCTCCGTTTTTATGTAAACCATATTTCACTTTAGTAGAGTTTTTTCAGTTCTTTAATATCAGAGTGCATTTAACCAAAGTTTGATTTTCTGTGTAAAAAAGAGCTCTGGAAGGATCAGAGCCAGAAACTTGTGATGGTGTGAAATGAAAAGTGTAGCAGAAGTAATGAAGGTGTGTAATTGAGACTGCGCTGACTGCATGGTGATGTGATGTTTTGCTACTGGTTTGTATTCCAGCACAGACCCAGCTCCCTTCAGTAGATTCTTTGCCGGATCCAGGCTTGATGTCTGATGTGAATGGAGTCAGTGTGAAACAGACCGAAAGCACTGTCCTTCAGGTACTCACCAAACACACCACAACACAACAACCCTTTCTGATGTCTAAGCTAGCTCATTATACTGATATTATAACTAGCAAATCAACTTGAGTGAACAAAGTGATGGCATTAACCAAAGCAGCTAACACTAGCCAAATTTCATAATAAAAATTGACTATTGAGTGTATGACCTTAGCTAACACTGGAAGTAGCTTGGTAAGATCAGACAGTCTCTCCTTTTTTAAATAAACTCCACTGAGAGAATGAGCAGAGGATAAAAGAACACTTCTCCATTCAGATGGGTAGCTTACTGCAGGTATGAGAGCCAGATGATCAACATGGAATGTAGGTTGTGTTGAGTGTAAATGTTAACTGCAGTATACCAGTATATTTTCAGTACATTAGCTACTTATGCTTATATTACTTTGACTAAAATGATGGATAATGTTAGCTGATGCTGAAACTGAGTTTTGGTGTATCGGTTCATGTTTAGACAGACGCACGTGCTCTCAACACCTATTATTCTTTTACACCTGCTCCTAGTACACTCTTTTTTTTTTCATCAGCGTATTTAAATTAAGGGCAGACTTTGCCCTTAAGTAAAACATGTACCTTTAACAAAAAGTAAATAGGTAAATAAAGGCAGGTTTATGTTAAACTCATGTATTCATTCTAACTTAGTCAGCTTTTTTGGTGACATTTTGTCCACAAAACATTTGAAGCTGTTTTGATGAGTGTTGAGTTAAAAAGTTTTGGTTGTTGAACGTGCATCTGTTTTTGGTTGAGAAGTCCGACATAATGGCGCAGGTGAACACGCTAAGAGGCTCAGTGCAGCAGCTGGAGGAAAAGCTCTCTCAGACACGCAGGATCTTTCACAAGATAAGGAGGGTAAGTGTGAAAATCCTTGCAATAAGCAGTTCCTTTAGAAATAATGTGAGGATGTTAAAAAAATATATTTTTATTATAAGATGCTAATTTATTTATTGTAGATGTGACCATTTAGCACTTTGAACCTTCTGCTTCTGCTTCATGGCTGTGTTTTAGCAAAGGGAGCGAGAGAAGGAGGAACACAGTATCCTGAAATCTAAGTACAATGAGATGAGAGAAACTTTACCACAGCGCAATGAGTTACTAAAGGTCATTTTTTTCCTCTCACTAAGTTATTACACTGTTTGTATTTTGATCTTCCTCCACGTGACTGTTGGCTTATATTGACATGTGGCATTTTGTTGTGATTCTAGTCTCATCTCTTCCCCTTTCTCCACCCATGTAATTAGAGTATATTCTGATTGTACTCACCTGTTATCTCTGTAGCCCTTGATTAATTTGTCTGTTCATATATACATTGGTGCGTGCAAGTTTGTGAACCCTTATTTTCTATATTTCTGCATATATATGACAAAAGTATGTGAACCTCTAGGATTAGCAGTTCATTTGAAGGTGAAAGTTGAGTCTGGGGTTTTCAGTCAATGGGATGACAATCTGGTGTGAGTGAGTGAGCACCTTGTTTTATTTGAGGAACAGAGATCTATCAAAGTCTGATCTTCAAAACACATGTTTCTGGAAGTGTATCATGGCACGAACAAAGGAGATTTCTGAGAATCTCAGAAAAAGGGTTGTTGATGCTCATCAGGTTGGAAAAGGTTACAAAACCATCATTAAATAATTTGAACTCCACCAATCCACAGTCAAATTGTGTACAAATGAAGGAAATTCAACACCATTGTTACCCTCCCCAGGAGTGGTCGACCAACAAATATCACTCCAAAAGCAAGACGTGTAATAGTCCACGAGGTCACAAAGGAACTCAGGGTAACTTCTTTAGCAACTAAATGCCTCTCTCACATTGGCTAATATTAATGTTCATGATTCCACCATCAGGAGAACTCTGAACAACAAAGGTGTGCATCGTAGGGTTGCAAGGAGAAAGCCACTGTTCTCCAAAAAGAATATTGCTGCCTGTCTGCATTTGCTAAAGATCATGTGGACAAGCCAGAAAGCTATTGGAAAAATCTTTTGTGGATGGATGAGACCAAAATAGAACTTATTGGTTTCAAAGAGAAGTGTTATGTTTGGATAAAGGTAAACACTGCATTCCAGCATAAGAACCTTATCCCATTTGTGAAACATGCTGGTGGTAGTCTCATGGTTTGGGCCTGTTTTGCTTCATCTGGGCCAGGACGATTTGCCATCATTGATGGAACAATGAATTCTGAATTATACCATCGAATTCTAAAGGAAAACGTCAGGACATCTGTCTTTGATCTGAATCTCAAGAGAAAGTGGGTCATGCAGCAAGACAACGACCCTAATCACACAAGTCGTTCTAACAAAGAATGGTTAAAGAAGAATAAAGTTAATGTTTTGGAATGACCAAGTCAAAGTCCTGACATTAATCCAATAGAAATGTTGTGGAAGAACCTGAAGCAAGCAGTTCATGTGAGGAAACCCAACAACATCCCAGAGTTGAAGCTGTTCTGTACTGAGGAACAGGCTAAAATTCCTCCAAACCGATGTGCAGGACCGATCAACAATTACCACAAACGTTTAGTTGCAGTTATTGCTGCACAAGCGGGTCACACCAGATACTGAACGCAAAGGTTCACATACTTTTCGCAGGTGTGCAATATTGGATCATTTTCCTCCATAAATAAATGCCCAAGTATAATATTTTTGCCTCAATTGTTTAACTTTGTTCTCTTTATCTACTTTTGGGACTTGTGTGAAAATCTGATAATGTTTTAGCAGAAATATAGAAAATTCTAAGCTTTCAAGCTCCACTGTATGAGCCACTGCTCCTATATCACTCTGGCAAGCAAGGGCTCAAAAATGATAAAAATGCTATGGCTAACCTTTATTTATTTATTGCCATCTCTGCCTGATGTGTAAATTTTTAGTTTTAGATCTGAAAAATCAGAGCATGATAATAATAATAAAAACAAATATCTAATTGCATGACAGCATCTGTTTAATATATATTTATAAAAATTGGAACTAAAGAAGCTTATTGTAGATGTGAACCTTGTGTGTGTGTGTGTCTATGTTTTGATTCTTGTTTAGTCACCATTTTGGGGACATTTTGTCAAAACATTTTAAGTCTGCTCTGACGAGTGATGAGTCAAGTCCTCAGAAGTGTCTCAATGTGTGTGTAGAATAAATAAAGCCAACAAACTTTGGTTGTTAAAATTCTAGGCCACTCTTGCTGAAGCTGTGGCAACATATGAGCAGCTGCTGGAGTCCAACACTCAGCTGGAGAAGGAAAAGGCAGACCTGATGTACCATGTGCACAAACTGAGAGGCAGAGTGCAGCAGCTGGAGGAAATGCTCTATGAGGCAGACATAACGCGTGGCGTAATAAAGCAGGTAAGGGAAGTCATCTGAAATCTGAGGAGTCATGATGTTTATGCTGACTCGACCCGAGCCCCCCGCTTGGATTTTATTGTATTCTGCACAGTATGAGTCGTTAAAAGTCCTGGAATATGAAAACAGTTAACGTGTACAAAACCTAATGTAACAGTATGGCATTTTGTGGTGTTCAATACAAGGCTCTGAAATGTAATGCTCCTGTGTATTGAACAATATATTCAACAGACTGCGTAATAAAGTATCTTTGTCATACAATACTGCTTATTTTATGCCCCCTCGTGTCATGAACTGTGACTGTAAATTTGAGTTTTGTGGATTGTTACATACATACACAGCATCTGTTTAATACACATTTTCAAAAAGTAAACATAACATTTTGTAAACATTAAGTCTGATTCTTTTTATTTTCTCTTTGGCTGTGTTTTAGCATCTTGAGTGCGCAGGGGAGGCTTACAGCATCCTAAACTCACAGTACAAACAGACATTAAAACAGCATGATCATTTACCAATGGTAAGCTTCTCCTCTCATTAAGCTTTTTTATCAGTGCTTGACATATTAACCAAGGATCTCACCATAGAGCTCCTGTTATGGCTGTTTTGAAGATTGCCTGTTGTGTCTGTGAGCTGCTAGATGCTAAACTCTTTCCATAAGCTGCCAGAGCCAACAATGAAAAGTGTGGCTCAGCTGTTGGTTCTTTTCTGGTTTCTGGCGTTCTGGTTTCCTAGCTCAGAGAAATACATGCTGTTCTCGTGCTTCTTATTGATGGAGCTCAGACCTGGGGCCATCAGAATGGATTCATGCTGGCATCTAAACCACTGATAGGCTATGGAGGAGGTACCTTCTGGCCTGTAAGTACTGTTAGCTCTGATTCTGTGAGGGAAAACAGAGGGGAGCACCACTTCAATCCATTAGCACTGGTGCAGCCTAATAGGTGGATCAAAGGATGTTATTCGTCAGGAGAGGAAGTAGCAATTCTAGCTAGCAGTTCTCCAGGAATGCTCAGTCAGGAAATGGCATGAATCCTCTTATCATGGTGGGAGAAAAAAGAAAGTGAAGAGAGAAATCTGGAGTCCATCACAGTGTTGGAGGCCAGAAAACTGTGGCTCCGGCTGAAGTCAGAAGCTGCATAGGATACAGTGGGGGAAATAAGTATTGAACGTGTCAAAAAAAATTTCAGTAAATATATTTCCAATGAGGCTATTCGCATGAAATTTTCACCAGACATTGGGTATTAACTCAAGAAATCCAAACATTAAAGTCCATAAATTAAGTTATGTGTAATAAAGAGTAATGACACAGGAAAAAAGTATTGAACATGCTAACTGAAATTTATTTAATACTGTAATGACAGCTTCAGGATGCTTTCTGTATGAAGAAATTAATCAGCCGCAGTATTCAGGTGGGATTTTGGCCCATTCTTCTAAACATATTGTCTTGAAATCTTGTTTAATTGGATTTAAGTCAGGTGATTGACTGGGCCATTCTAACACCTTGATTTTTTTCTCTGAAACCAATTGAGATTTTCCTTTGCTGTATGCTTTGGATCGTTGTCCTGCTGGAAGCTCCACCCACGTCTCATCTTCATCATCCTGGTGGAT
>JANDJT010000124.1:16408197-16421680 GCA_024331685.1 Stegophilus panzeri | reverse complement strand
AGTGTTGTCACATGAAAAGATATAATCAAATATTTACAAAAATGTGAAGGGTGTACTCACTTTTGTGAGATACTGTAGATTCATAACTACAAAAAGCAGCTAAGTGTATGAAGGCAGTGATTTACACAACCCGAATGTCTAGTCATAACTGATGTTTGCTTGAGAGATTAGGTTTGTGTGTGAGAGAGAGAGAGTGAGAGTGAATGAGATTGGAACATATGTGCTGTAACAGTTATAAGACTTAATGAGAACAGGTCGGTTCTGCTCACAGAAATTTAATGCAGCTATATGAGTTTAGTACAGGTAAACACAGGTACACACTGATCAAACAGCACTGCTGAAATCACACACACACAGCCCTATTCAGCTTTGTGTCCCAGTGCCAAACCATTTGTCTCCAGCTTCCTGTTCTGTTCCACCTCAGCAGAGTAAACATTTTCTGTGTGCCAGAGCATTCTCCAGGGCTTTCTATCTCTATCTCTGCTACCTCGTGCACAGACTTTTTGTTCACTTTCAATAGATTAGCTTGTGTTCACTGCTTTATTTGATGTATCGGCCAAATTGGCTTGCCTCCTCTACCTCATACACTCATCTACACCATTGTAATGCTCATACAAGTGGAGTTTCTTTTCTTTTCTCTAAGCATATTGATAAAGAGAAGATGCAGTAAACAATGAAAAGAAAATCTTACATAATGTAACAAAATCTCCCCCTATTCTCTATTTAGTACACTGTTATGGGAACCTTGTTATTTTGTAGCCATGTCTAAAAACATAGTGGACAATATCCAGAGAACTTGTTTCACTGCAACAGGTCCAAATTCTATACCCTAGAGGATACAGAATACCCATGATGCACTCTGTAGTTGGTTGTGAATAAGGGGCAGGGAACCATTTTAGACACAAAATGAGTCTCTTTCGTGTTTGGTTGGTGATTGTTATTTGATAAAGATGATACTTTTGATACTTTGCTTAAACTGTGTGGAAAAACATACAATTGAGTGCAAAGGTTTGCACATCAAAATGAAGCCCTGGTTTACAATGATCACAAATAAAGAGTACTAATGTGTGTGTGAAGTCAGATGAAAATTATGCGCATGTTTAGGGGGGTTCCCTTCATGGACGGAGACCACGTCACGGCGAAAGGGTTGCATGTATTCCGCCTTACATCCACACACAGTAAGGGCTCTGGTACCCAATCTATTGATTGGAGGAGGTCTCTCTTATATTTCAAGGAGTTCCCACAGGAGATAAACCTCAGGCAGGTGTGGGGATACTCATCAGTCCCTGGATGGTACCTTCTACTGACTCCATAGTGCCAGTGGGGGACTTTTGCTCATCAGGGAAATTATGGAGATACTAGGAGGACTGTGATTGGGAGGAGCAGCTTCCCAAATCTGAAGGCATACAGTGAAATGTTAGACTTCTGTGCAAGTCGTGGTTTGTCAATAGCAAACTTTTTTTTTTAAACAAAAGATTCATCAAAGCACTGTGGACCAAAGTTCAATGATAGATTTGGTGATTGTATCATCAGACTTGAGGCCAAATGTGTTGGGCACTAAAGTAAAGAGCGTGCCAGAGCTGTCAACTGATCACCACTTGGTGGTGAATTGGATTAATTGCACAGGGAACTGGCCAACTTTACCTGGTTAGCCTTCTAGGTTGCTCTGAAGTGGCAAATATTTGAGTGAAACACATATTAACACCAACGTACAAAAGGCTCCCTCATATGTATCAAATACGGTTGGGAACATTTAGTCTGATTGGACCACACTCAAATGCTCAATCATAAAGGCAGCGACAAGAAGATGTGGCTGGAAGGCAGTCAGTGCTTGCCATGGTGATAATGTTACAATGCCCTGGTGGACACCACTGGTGACTGGAAGCTGTCAAGCTGAAAGAGGACTTCCAATCAATGTTCATATAGTGCTCTCCTAACTTGTTTAAAGAGCAAGCAGGGCTGGAGCAATAGCAGATGCAGAAGCAAAAGCTCAGGCATGGGAGGAGTTTAGCAGGACAATGGAATTTTTATTTTTTTTTTTACCTCAAAGATGTTCTGTGGAGGAGATGAGGCCATGGACAATCTCTGCTGAGCAAGTGTGGGGAAGTGTTGACTTGTGTGAGTTAACAAACACATCAAGCCAATGGCAGCAGTGTTATAGTCACTTTACCGGTTTATGGTGGTGAAGCAGTACTCTCTTGAGTAACTCTCCATGTGAACTCAGCAGTCCAGGATTGCCTTGAAGTCTTAGAGATGCTGCTCCTCCAAATCAACAGAAGCCAGTTGAGGTGGTTTGGGCATGTTACAAGGTCATCCCCTGGTAGAACTATATAAAGCACGTTCCACAGGACAGAGACCCCCAGGCAGACCTATGATTCTCTGGAGAGATTATATTTCACAGATGGCTTGGGGGATCCCACAGGAAGAGAATCTGTGGCTGCCAGAATAAGCAGAAGTAAAAATGAAAGAATAAATTAGTTTGTAGGGGTGTCATTTTAGAAAGAATAATGGTGCAAATTATCACGTTCATTTTTAAATGTTTCTCTAGAAAAAAGAAAACATATTTTCATTTATCTTCACTAACCGAAAGCAGCAGCTCGTGACCATATGTACTGCAATCCAATCCATCTCACAGACCCTGAAGGTCTGAAAATGTAAAAGGGTACATTTGTATTTCTTTCACTGTTACCTCACTCACTGTCTTACCTGTCATAACCTCAAACAATCTTAAAGGGGACCTATTATGCAAAATTCACTTTTAAATGGTGTTTGAGCATAAATCTGTGTCTGCAGTGTGTGTACACAACCACCCTACAATGGTAAAAAATCCACCCACTCCTTTTTTTATATTCCCAATAAATCATAAACAGTATCTCAAAAGGAGCCTTTTCATTTTTGCCCTAATGTGATGTCACCGTGGAACAAGCCCCAGCAAGGGACGCTGCCCTATTAGCATAGATCCACCTCTGAGTGAGCTACACACAGTCCACGCTGGAGCAGCTACAGTGATAAGAAGAATGTCTCAGCTTTGTAAGTGTTCTGTTGTTGGCTGTAAGAATGACCATAAGAGTCTTCATGTACTCCCAGCATCAGATCCACTGAAGACGCAGTGAAGCAGTTTTTGAAGGAAATGTGCCCCAAAAATACCTTAAATCATTTTACACCAGATTGCTTTGTGAAGAAGCTTTCATACGCAAGCGAATGCTGGAGACTGAAAACGCAAGCTTTATGTGCAGATGTTTTTGCATTTCCCTGCGTTCCAAGCTTGGTGAACTCTGACCTGCGAATTCCTATCACGTGAAGATGTGTGACCAATAGAAGATTGACATGGTGTGACCTCTTCAGAAAATCAAGCATAGATTATAGCGGTGTCGCACCATCCCGTTTTATAGCATAGCTTTAAAAGAATATAAAATCAACATCAAAGGAGAAGTTGCTTGGATTGTGGTAGCTACATACAGATGGTATATTTTAACGTTGACATGTGATGTCATATCCAGTTGCCGCAGCAATCTTTTGCTGCGAAGCATGACAACACAGGTAGACTACATTGGAAAAACACCAAGTGACAGTTTTCCAATCTTCAACTGCCCAGTTTGGGTAAGTCTGTGCCCACTATAGCCTCAGATCCCGGTTCTTAGCTGACAGGATGCGGCCTTTTCCTCCACCTTAAGGTTTGATGTGTTGTGGGTTCTGAGATGTTTTTCTGATCATCAAGGTTGTAAAGAGTAGTTATTTGAGAAACCTTAGCTTTCCTGTCTGCTAAAATCGGTCTAGCCATTCTCCTCTAAGTTCTCTCATCAACAAGACGTTTCCACTCATTGAACTGCCGCTCACTGGATGTTTTTTGCTTTTCGCACTATTCTGTGCAAACTCTAGAGACTGTTGTGCATGAAAACCCCAAGAGATCAGCAGCTTATAAAATCGAAATAACAGAGATTTCTTTCCATTCTGATGTTTGATGAGAACAGTAACTGAAGCTCTTGACCTAGATCTGCGTGATTTTATGCATTGCACTGCTTCGACATGATTTGCTTATTGAATAATTGCATGAATGTTCAGGTTTACAATAAAGTGACCAGCAGTTGTATAATATAGTGTTTGAAGTTCTGTTTTCCTGTAATACAGGCCTGGCTGAGACTTTCCTCATTTCTCATGGAACCTAGTGAAGATCTTATGGAGTCATTTTCATTGCCACACAGATGAAATGAACCAGTCTGATGGAGTACGCAATTACTGTGTGCATAAAAGTCTGCAAAGTTCTCAGTGACACAGATAAACACCGAGAGGACTTTAATCACTAGAGGGGGTAAAGTAAATGCTGCTGATGAATATGAAATGACTGCTGTATTTTAAGCACAGTATTATAATGAATGTCTGGCTCTTCAAGAGAGGAATCTTTGACATTCAACTTGTTCTCCATGCTCGTTCCAAGCAACCATGCCTGCAATAAACTTTAGATTTTTTTAGATGTCTTAGAACAGTGAGGACCAATTATAGTTCAGAAATATTGAGGTGAATTGTGATACATTTTTGATACATCAATGTCATGAAAAAAAAAGCAAGTCAGATTTGATTTTTTGTTTATTGCTGGAGAGCTAGAGCAGCAGATTACTGGAGAGCACTTAAGATAATCTCATTATTTTTTAATCATGCTGCTAATTAATTCTGCATGTGTCTTCAATAATTCACAGGCAATTTTTTTCCTTCTGTAGTTTTCAGCAAGAGCAGCTATGAATAATTTATTCCGACAGCTCGATCACACTCTGATGGATGTGGGTTGCTATTTCCATAAAGTCCACAGGCCACTTTCTCTCTCTCTTTCTCTCTCTCTCTCTCTCGCTCGCTCACTCGATTGCTCGCTCTTTCCTTTGACTAGCCTCAGCAGCAGCACAGAAGGTGTGAGAAGACAGTGCTCACACTCTTGCATACTGTACTTCAAAGAGCTTTAAAAGCATGCTCAATCCAAAAGGACCCTAATGTTAACGATACTCAATTAGAAGTTAGGTTTCTTTCTCCTTGATATATGTGATATAGCAACCACCTGGAAGGTAAACATTTTCATCATCTTCAGCTGTCTAAAAGAGGCCAGCATGTTTTGTACCAAAATAGATTGCTATTTGGAGCTATCCATGATTCCCTCTATCTTCACTAGAGCCCCAGTCCCAACTGAAGAGAAGCAGCCTTGTAGCATGATTCTGCCACCACCATGCTTCACCGAAGGTATGGTTATCTTTGGGTCTTGTTTTTCATATCTTTTAGAATTATGTCTTACCAGACCATAACACATTCTTGGTCTCTTGGCAGCTTCCCTGATAAGTTTTCTTCTTGTCCTTTCATAAATATTTTAAGGAACTTCCTGTTCTTGGTAATGTCACTGTGGTGCCCCATTTTCTCCACTTGTTTATGATGGTCTTCATTGTGCTCCATGGTACATCTAATATTTTGGAAATCCTTTTGTATGCCTCTCCTGATTGATACCTTTCAATGAGATCCTGTATATGCTTTGTAATCGCTTTTCAGACCCTGGCTTCAGCAGTTTTAACAGTTTTAACTTTTATATCCACTGTATAATTTTGTGTGTAACATGAGAACATACTGTAGAATGAGGAGATGAAAACATGCATACGTCTGTCTGTGTGTGCCTGGTAGTTCTACTGGAAAAAAATAATGTCACTTGGGAATTGTCCTCATGCATCGATTCCTTTCAGCAGCTTGCATTTACATAATGTTTCTAGGGCATGGCTGTGGTGCACATATGCTCTCACACACACACACACACACACACACAGACACACACACACACACACACACACACACACACACAAACAAACAAAACACAAGCAAACACACTCACAAAAACATGACTAAACTGAAAAATAAATAATGTTATCATTTAATTGTTATGTGCCACACAGAATTATGGGTCATTATAAAAAATAAAACCAAGGTTAAAGGGTCAGAATCAATGCATCAGTGTGTTACGCCATGTGATGTCTGATGTTAATTCAATAACAATACATGAGCAGTGAAAACCTTACAAAATTCAGCATAACAAATAACATTCATTCTGTATTATATAGGCTTTGGTACTACTCATACTACTGGAAAAAACCCTTCCCATGGTGAAATTGTAATTGTAATTGTTTTTGGCTTTATATACTAGTTCTGAAATCTACAGACTTCCTGAATGGAAATATGTATATCTTTGGCAAGTAAAATTCTAGCATTTTAAACTCTAGTTATTCCCAAAAGTGAAAAAGGAGAAAACTACTGTACATTTAGTTTTCATTTCTAATGTGCTACAGGAGCATAGCAGACATTTTGACAGACGGTATCGGGTTACCATCTGAATTGATTAGGCTTAAGTCTATTTTTCTACAGCGCACAGGCACCTACAGTATCTAACAACTTGATGAAATTTAGACTTTCACTGTGTGAGGAAATCACATTTACCTAGCAAGAATTTAGACATTTTTACACAAATTGACTGTTTTTACAAGAGTGCCTGTTAGACTTGCTCCTTAACTGACATGCTCGTTGCAAGAAGATAGCCAAGGCAGGATTACAAAGTGAATAAAATCCATTTCCATATACCTGCTTTGTCCACCTGCTGTGGAACTGGTTTCCAGTCACATTGATCCCTTTAAATAACTCAGACATGCTTCTGTTTAGTGCAAAGTCTCACTCCTGCTTTCTGCCAGTGATTATGTGGAGCCTATCCTGGATGCAAAGTGGGAATACACCTTATACAGATAGGTATATTTTTACTCTAGATAAATGAGTAAAATCATACCACATAGTTTTATTTATGATGAAAGTCGCACCTATCTGGGTGTAGGTGTACATCTTAAGACTTTGTTGAAGCTATGTGACTTGGTGCAACCATTAATCGTTTAGTAGCACTTGAATGTAGTGGCCATTTACTTTCAAATTAGGCTATGAATGAATTTACATGTTGCTGTTGCAGCTCGCCATTGGGCCTCAAATAAATAAAATATTTGAAATGCCCTTTATGTGGGTGCTAAGGATTTATCCAGAAGGAATGGTTAGTCAACCAGAACCCACTGAAAAAAAACCCCAAAAAACTGGATTATAGGAAAGTTATCTTACTCTTTCAACTAATGACAGGGAAGGAAGTTTCTGCTCAGTGGATCTCATGTTTCACTGGCTGGTTTAAACAAATAGCTCTCCGACCCCTATTGTTATAATCCCAGTGAACATGATGTGTGTGAAATATTAGAAATATCTAAGCAATGATGAGTAGCTAAGCAATGATGTTGAACACAGGAACAATGATACAGAAAATATTTGTTCACGAACATGAGTACAAGAAGTTGAACTTGTTGAACTTGTAGTCTTTGTTTTTTCAGTTTGTAATTGTGCATGCTTGCTCAGGCAAGATCACATCCTCTCATGCTTTTTCAACACCAAAGATGAAGTTCCCATATAAAAATAAAAAGAAAGGAGAAAAGAAAAACAAACATGTGATTGTAGTTGGAGGTGGTAGGCCACACTAGTAGAATTCACCCATTATTATGCTTAGAGCACAAGATGGTCTCACATGGAACATTATGAGAACAGTACATGCTGGACACAAAAAAGTTTTTTAATACTAATGTTACCACATAGATTGAGAACTTTCTACATGAGAACTGTAGGATTTGTATGACTGGGTCCTAGGAAGGTATTTCTAATAGTCCTTGTATATCATTGACATGTCAAGAAAATATCCTGTCTCCAAAACAGCCAATCTTCAGCAGTGGTGAATCATTGTGTGTGTGTGTGTGTGTGTGTGTGTGTGTGTGTGTGTGTTTCATACAAAATAAAAATTAATGAATCATCATATGGATATGAACTTATGACAAGCTGTATGAAAATAAATAAATAAATAAATAAATAAATAAATAAATAAATAAATAATAGCTCATGTATACAGAAGAGGGTAAATAGCACTCTCCTCTAAGTGTGTTACACAGCATGAGCAGCAGTTTGAAACAATGCGGAGGTTGGCTTCCCTCCCAGAGGAAGCACATATTCGCCCCACCCTCCCTGACTGGTAGTTGTTATATGATGGGGAGTTAGCTAGTGGGTGGGAATTAGCAAATTACCAAATTGGGGAGAAAAACGGGGGGAAACTACATGGTCAGGGTTGCAGTGGTTTAAATTAGTTTATATTTACTATATGTTAATATTACTGTATATGTTTATATTTTTGGAAATAGAACAATCTATTAACTATATATATATATATATATATGTCCTTGTGCCTCCCCCAACTACAATTATTGTCTTAAATGGAAGGAAAGGTTTTGCATCCTCAGCCAAGTGACCTGCATCTGTGGGTTTGGTGCCTCTGGGTGAAGAGCAGATTTAGGACAGTGATCAAGCAGTACAAGAGACAGTCCTCAAGAGTCCCTAGTAGGTGGTCCTTGTTGTGTTCTCAGGTGGAAACTGTTCAATGAATTGTGTGCATTCTGTCACCTGAATCCACTGTATTGACTGGCTCCAAAAGTATTAGCCTCGCTATAGGGACTGATAGACAATGAAAATTCCCCATCTGCATTACAGCACAGGGGATGGTGTCCCATTGGGAAAACAGAAACTTGTCACAGCCTTTCTGAAAGGAGATTTTTAGGGAATCATGGTGGTGATTTGATTAAATCATTCAGTTGTTCATGCACATTGGTGTGAAGACACGAGGAGCTCCGCTGTCTGGTCAACTGTGTGCTGGATGTCATCATGTTCACCTACAGTTGGGCCAGCTGCCAAGCCTCTACCCTGACATGCAACTCTAAAGTAGTGTCTCCAAGTCTGTGCTGCTACTTACATGGTTCTACATGGTTAACATCACACATCCCAGTGGTATGAGTGCAGTGATCATCTCCAAACAGCTTTCCAGTAAATGGGTCGGTTCCTCACAAGGCATGTGTTATCAAGGTGATTCTCACTTCCCCAGTTAGTTTGGAGGGGTGAAACAGAATCATAGTGATGTATAGAACAATGTCAGTGTTCACTGTCATTCGGAACCAGTGCCGAACCAGAGAAAACTGGGTGAGATGGCATTTATATCAAATAATATGTTGTATGATAACACTGTGACACTGTTTAAGGTCTCGACATGTTTTTGCATGCAAATAAGAAGGTATCCAGGTGATTCTCAGTGCTCCTGGCAGTTTTAATAGAATCACAGTGACATGCATAACCAAATGTTTTTATTTACTTACTTTGTTACTTTCCTTCATCCAAATTGATTGACTTCTAGTAATACCTCGTCAAAGTGTCTTAAAACATATTCCAATTCAATTCAATTTTATTTGTATAGTGCCTTTAACAAAATATATTGTCATAAATCTGCTTTCCATATATCTGGATTTAGATCAAGTTTCCAAGTGAGCAAACCGCAGGCGACAATGACAAGGGAAAAAAAAAACAACCCCTGAGACAGCATGAGGAAGAAACTTGAGTAGAAAAGAAGACGACACAAAAGAAGAACAATCCTGGGCGACACTTGATATTGAGATTTTAATCAATCAAATAATGAAAAGACAAAAAGCACTGAACACACTGAAAATATGTTAGAAGTGTACTGTGAATAGAAGTCTTGAGATGAACATACATTATATGAGCATATTGTGAATAGGAATCCACTCACAAAAATAATTGTGACCACAAAAATGATAGACTTGAAATTGAAGACTTCCAGCAAGCATTGTTAGAAAAAAAATAGACAAGTCCCTGTGACCTTCATCTGTTAAATACTGTAGATGGTCTAAACAAAGCACTGAGATTATGAGAGCTGTTCTATGTCCTTCCGGAAAGCTGGGAGAAATTTCCAGAATGGCTGAAGAAGTGGGTATCAGAGGAGATAGAGTGTCATGTATTTATTGTTTGACCTAGAAGAGGAATGGCATGCTCTATTTATGATCAGAGAAGATGACATATCAGCAGTGTGATGGATGTATTGATGAATTAAATGTACGGATGGATAAATAGATGTATTAAGTATAAAAACCCATTCTGTACATTGGGAACCTGTTTCATTGGAAATATTTCATATTTATTTTATTTTTTTAAAACATTTTTATATTTGTGTATGTGTATATTTTAAAAAACATGAAAAAAGGAAACTTTTTTTATGAAGACAAAATAACAGGCATAATTATCTAGCATGTGAACTTCTATATAAAGTGTGCCTAAATTTTACTCAAAAATTATACAGTATAATTCGTGTGAATCCATGTAATTTAGTCCTTATATACAGGATTTAGATGGACCATGTGGCTTGAGCGTGTCTTGTTGGGACGTACACCGATGGCCATTTTTATTTGTGCGTGTGTGTGTGTGTGTGTGTGTGTGAGAGAGAGAGAGAGAGAGAGAGAGAGAGAGAGATGTCATTCCCTACAGTCATCTAAAAGTTGTTTGCAATCTTCGTTGCACTAAGTCTCGGGCACAGGTAAGGGTGAAGCAAGGTATCAGTTTTTCACTTTCAAAAGATCAGTTGTTAGCTTAGCACTGACTTTTTTTCTTCTTCTTTTTGGCTCTTTTCAATCTGATTGAATCCTTGTGGTGTCTGCATTCACACCACCATATTGCATGTCTTTGCATTGATTTTCTTTTAGGGACTGGCTTTTTCAGGAGCTGTGCCTGAACCTGATAGGATGCTTTTGGATAAGACTAGCAGGCTGGTACGAATTTGCCTTATCTCTGCAAAACCTTCAGATTGCATGGAATCTTCAATTCTTTGCCTTTTGAAGTGAATTCAAATGTAAATTGGCCTTAGAACGTTGAATTCTTTGCCTTTTTAAGTGTGTTGTCTCCAGGCATAACATTGCTACTATTATATCAAGGGCTTGTTTCTGTTTATGCAGCATATCTGCACATTCATGCTGACTGATGATGTAAGCAGATCACAGTAATTTTCTTTAAATCATAGGTTTATGGATAGAGGATCTTCATCATCTAATCTGATGTGGAAGACACACTGCACATTCTGCTGTAGAATTCAGCCAAATATTTTATCTGAACAATGTCAAATAAACAAATAATAACCATAAAAAGGCACACTCTGGCTTAGTTGTCTCCTCAACATCTTTGATCAGTGTGAGCCAAAAGAATATATTCCAGACTTTGTTGTTAGTAGATTCAGTGATGTATGACCTTGCTCTTAGATTCTAATGTACTTTGAGTGCAGTGACTCTGTGATAACTACTTTATGATGTTTTTTCTAAGCCTAAGGTGTTATGTTGATTGGCTTTCAGAGACTGCCCTGCAATTACCTTGCCTTTTTGTACACATGCTCTCCATGTATTTGCTTTAAGGAATCATAGTTTGAGCTTGAGATGATATTTTTTGGGTTGCAATTGTAGTAGTATTGGGCCAGGGTGCTAGATATGAATTTCTTTAATGCATTAAGTATGTCCTGTGTGTTTGTGTGTGAGCTGCTGCAGGAGCGCTGAATTGAATGAAGTTTTCAAGATAGTTAGTCATGCCAGGAAAGCTTTGGAGTTTAGCTACATCTGTGGGGAGTGACATTTTGATAATCACTTTAGTCTTAGATGGGATTAAGACATTTGTCTCAGAGAATACTGCTTTCACATATTGGTACAGTTTGTAATGAGTCTTTTAGCCTTTGTGTTTGGAGTCTTCTGGTTTTGGCTTATAGCCATCTTTTTATCTTTACATATGAGTTTTTTTCTGGACTTAGGCAGATTTTTTTTTAATTAAGTTGCCTTGCCAGGCTCTCCTCTCCTACTTCCTTAACAAAATTTTGTGCTTGTGTTCATAGGGACTTTGGGGATCATTTGCACCTGCATTGACAATCTCACATCTTCTATACAACGAGAGGCCACTTTATTAGGTAAACGTACCCTGTACCTACTCTCAATAACCATTCTACAGTCCCTCCAGGATTTTGTGATTTTTTTGACTGCAGAAATTAATGCAAAATCAAGGAAACTCAAAATTACCACAGATTTGGGCCGAGACGCGTCATGTGGCATCATCACAACGTGCATTCAGCCAAAGCCCCCTTCGATACATGTGCGTTGAACATGAGTACAGGTAAAAGATCTCATTTATCAACATCACTGCGAAACAATTTTGTACAATCGCAATTTCGCCAATTCAAGTAGTTTTCTGCAAATGATCACAAAAAACTCCAGTACAGACTGATTTTATCAGCTAAACCTATCATATCAGTGCACTTTCAGGTGTACAGTTACTGAAGGGAGCCCATCTGTTGCTGTACACAGTTTGTCAGGCCCCTTTACCCTGTCCATCAGTGGAAAGAGAAGACCACAGAAACACCACTCTAACCAAATGTTATCTGTCCAGCAGTGTCACTGACATGGTAGTGTGAGTGAGATGCTGATAGGACTGGATCAGTTTGCAGCAGTGTTTGGGGTCAGTGTCACTGTTTTACTGAGTGACTCACCCCCAAATAATATGCATTCAGCAAAGGTGCTACGATGGAGGTAGAGTGGGACCATCGAACTGAACACTGGGCTACAGTCTCAGTGTAAATACACCTAAAATTTCACTTTTGGTGTACAAGTGTAGATACATGGTAAGTGTATCTATAGAAGTGGTCTGACATCAATTATATTCTATCAGTCAACAGAAATGGACGAAATGCATCATGCATACTACCAGACAGTGAGTGACTATGAGGCCCAGACTCCATGTCTGAATGCCACTGACATTACATGCATGGGTCCAATGCAACCAACACCTACTGGTGGTAATATGAGATGGGATGTGAAAATCTAATATCTATCAATATTTGAAAAAAGAATGATAGCGTAAATAATTCATCTATTTCACATTCATTAAAACCATGACTGTATTTCACATGCTCCTCCTCAATCTGCTGATAGAGAAGCAGGATATAAAAAACGTCAGCTCATTAAGATGGGTGTAGGGAGCTGATAGGCTGAATGAATCCATAGTCTGGGCTAGAAAGAAATCAGCCCCAACCTTGCTTCTTCATACCATTCTATGTATATTTATTGTGACCATTTATCGTGCCGTTGTGCTTCGTTCCACAAAAGTACAAAATAGTCCACCTTAAGACGTATGTTAACAGCAAATAATCTGATGTGGATGCCAAAAATGACATCTTATATTGATGTTTGTAAGACCTGACAGACTTGATGAATTGTGGGATACACGCAAAAAAGAAAGAAAAAAGAAAAAAAGAGGAGTGTACACTGCTGTGTTGTGCCTCTTTAAAAGCTGTAGGCAGTGCTGTGGGGCTGCAGAGCAGGGTGAGGACACACACACACACACACACACACACACACACACACTTGTGAGGACCTTCTAGTGATATAATTATTAATGCAGCTAATTAATGCTATAACTACACCTAAATCTAACCCCAAGCTCAACCTCAGAAAACAGAAGGGAACTTTTTTTTTTCCAAAATAAAAGCTGCAGTTTTTGTAACCCCCCCCCCCCCCCCCCCCCCCCCCCACCCCCC
>JANDJT010000124.1:16376615-16392040 GCA_024331685.1 Stegophilus panzeri | reverse complement strand
TCCTCGCCCCCTGTCATTTGTTTTTTCGGCCCTGTCTTATTCTCTCTCTCTCTCTCTCTCTCTCTCTCTCTCTCTCTCTATCTATCTATCTATCTGTTTATCTATCTATCTATCTATCTATCTCTGTCTCTGTGTCTGTCTCTTTACTTTATCTCTCTCTCTCTCTCTCTCCCTCTCTCTCTCTCTCTCTCTCTCTCTCTCTCTCTCTGTTATATAACCTATAATAAGCTGTTCTGGCATCTCTGATAGCCACAGTGCCCTTCATTTCCTGACACACAGATCATGACTGGATTGTGTCTCGCGTGTCCATGGCTGTACTGAGACAGACATAACTCTCTGGATAACGGGACACTTTTGTTGTAGAACCTTTAAACAATCCACCAAATGGACACGCTGTAGAACCCTTTAACATTCCCTGAAAGCGCAACTGTGGATGCTACAGGCTACATGACTCTGCATATAATCACCCATTCCACTCGGAGTTTCATTTTGATCTACATCACTGATTACTGAAGTTCTACAGGAGAGATAGCATTTGTATGGAGAAAAGGAAAAATTAAGAAAAGAATCAAGAAACCGAAGAGAACTGATGCTGGACCTGCAGAGACGGAGAGCAAGAAATGGAGAAGCATTCTTGAAAATTGACATGGAAACAGAATTTGGAGAGAAATTTGAACAGACAAGAAGAAACAAAACAACAAAGAAATACAAACTCTGAAAGGAGTGTGTCTCTAAGCTCAGTGGCACATATTGAGCCTTATAATAAAAAAGCAACTCTTATGAGTCAACTCCCACTCTTTAAGTAGGTAGAAAGACATTGGTTTATACATAATTAATAAAAAAAAAATGGGGGCATGCTTTTGTCAGAAAATAGTCAACAATGACAGTGTGCGATCGCAGCAATTTGCTGGCAATTAGTTTTTTTTTGCTAAAGACGACACATCATACATTTGATTTGTTTATACTTACATTTAATATTATTACTTTAATATAATTATAGCAGCTAGCCGTTTCCTCACCAGTGTCACAAATTCCTTCTTCCAGCAAACATCCCAGTTCCAGCATGGCCAGTCATGTGTTTTGTTTTTCATCCTCCATATGCTTTTGTTTATTATTAGTATGATCCTTTGTTTCTGTTTTAGTCCTGTCTTAGACCCTGCCCTATTATTGGTCTGTTACCGATTGTGTTCACCTGTTCTGTGTTTGAGTCTTAATTATTTTCCACTTTTATATCCTCCGTGTGCCACTGTTTGTCTTGTCGAATATTTCATGCTTCACCAAGATATAGTTCCCTGTGTTGTAGTTCCTCATTGTTCATCATTGTTTCCTCATGTGTATTAGTTTATTAAGTATTTGGATACCATGATTCTTGGACTCCTCATAATACATGTACATGTACATGTTCTAACTAGCCTATCTTTTTCTCCTGGCTCTTGAAATGAATAAAACACAAAAAAACGCAGCTTGTCATTTTACATAGAATGCTGAAAACGTTCCAGTGTTGGAAAACGTAAAGTCATTGCTTTTACATGTGACCGTTACAAAGCACTGACATTGGAGACTGATTCCTAAAATGCCTAATATGTCTCTGCACTTAAAGGTTCACCATATTAACAATTACACACACTTTTTTTTTTTTTTTTTTTTTTTTTAAAGTGGAACGTTCAACATACAAGTCATTGTGAATTAGTTGTTACTATAGAAATTATAACACATTGGAAAGAGCGCATTAATGTAAACATGCAATTTGCCTTACAGCCAGAATTACTGTCAGAGCTGCTGTTATAGAAAATTAATTTTTCTATAACTTTCTGACCAATCAGAACCAAGAATTCAACAGCGGTGTGGTATAAAATATTTATAATACCTTAAAGTCTCAGCTTATTATTTGGTCGCTCATCATAAAGCATGTTATTCAGAAAGCACTATGAGTGGTTCATTAACTGCTATAAAAGTAACCGAAAATGGATGTAGTTTAAGTCTGGAACGACTGAGGTGTTAAAGATCAAACTGAATTTCTCAGTTAAAAAACAAAGCAAACTTCTGTTAAAAATGAGAGTCAGTCGATTTAGAAAAGAGTAATTATGGGTTTTCAGGAAAGTAACGTTTTAAAAATGATTGAATATACAGGTGAACATTTATTCATTTGGCAGACGCTTTTGATCCAAAGTGCGTTACAAATGAGAATCCAACAAACAGTCCATCTAACAATAAATAAATAAATAAGAAAAATGAAGTACAATAACTATGCCATGTTGCACAGTAGCTATTCCAGGGAAAGAATAGAAGGAAAATATGCATGTACATAAGCGTGGGGTTGAGTATGACTAAATCACACGTCATTTTGAGTGTCAAAAAATGAAAAAGGAGAGGTGTTTTGGGGGGAGAAAAAAATGTCACATGCCGCAGCAGTGACTGTAAATGTACATAAAGAGAGTGTGGGTTGTTATTCTGAACAAAGCCTGGCACTGCCCAAGAGATGAGCTAGGCATGTTAGACATGAAGGACAATTCTAAGGGTTTAGAGATGAAAGATAAAGAAAGAGGTAGGTGTGAGAGATAGAAGAGGGCCATTTCCTTTCTCAGCGAAGTTTCACTTCCTTTTGCAGATCTCTTGCAGTTGCACAGTTATGAATGTCACGTGATATACACTCTGCTATTGTTTGTTATATTAAAGATAATATTGCAATACTGTGCTATCTACACGCTGTGTTGTAACTTTGACTATAGTGATTGTAGCCTCATGTTTCAGTATTGTTTGTAATGTGATATGATTTATTTCCGCTCACAACTTGGAGGTGTGTATCAACTACATCACATGAGCGTACAAACCGCAGGGAGAGAGGGGAAATATACAAGGGTAATTTAAAAAAAAGAAAAAATAGAAGAAGAAGAATGCAGAAGTCCAATGTAGGTGAAGCAATTTAATTGCAAATTTTATTTGAAGTATGTATAAAGTATCTGTATCTGTGTAGTGCTCTGGATATTTTACTATTTATTTAAATATATAAATAAAACAACAACCAAGATGTAGAAATGGCAGCACTGGCAGCATGGTGCGTAAATTCTGCTTCTGACAGTTCCACAACCTCAGCTACATCACTCCAGTTCATAAGTGTTCTCATCTAGAGATGTGCATGGGACTGGTTTTATAAATCCTGCTCACATAGTTTTGTTTTTACTTGCCTGTGATGAACCAATTAAATTTGGGTCTAATTTAAAAAAAACTATACAAACTAGTAACCTAATTTAAACCACTTTTTCCACCACCTCCGGGCACTACTTTTTCCAAGTTTGCCTCTCTGTTTTTTTTTTTCTCTCTCTATTGCTTGTAGCACACCTGAACAAAGCTAGCTAGCTGTCAGTTATCTAACAGCTAATATTTTTCACTACTGTTGTAGACAATTTATCATCATGTAATATGACTTGACTGGACTGCAGAAAAAACTACATCTGGTACACTTGTTTACAAAAAATACCCTTTTTCCACCCTCAACCTTGTTCTAAAACTAGGCCAATTTGAGGGTAAAAACCATGAGCTTGGCAACCCTGTCTGTAACAGCTGGGTTAAAAAATTATTATAAAATAAGCTTATTAGCTGTTTGCTTGTACTGTACATCCTTATACATTATTATTTTTGTCATTAGTGTTGAGCCATCCCATCCACTGACATATGCTAAGGGTTTTGTGGTAAAATTCTTTATTTATTTTTAAAAAAAATTTCTCTCTCTGCCTGCTAAGATGTTCTTGTTAGCATTTCTGTCATCTCTGCTACAGTCATGTTGCCTCAGTGCCTCCACCATTTTGTGAATCTAACAAACTTCATTTTATTATCGCAACAGGCCTTAATATGGAGACGGAACCTATCCCAAGAGTCTAAAAGTTCAAAGTATTGGAACACAGCCTTGTATGTCAACGCTAGCCGAGGGATTTTAGACTTTGTATCATTTTCAGTATGTTTTCATGGATAATAAAGGCCCGTAACTACACACAGACACAAACACATCTGCTTGGGTTCTGTTTTAAAAGTTCTAGATTCCAAAACATTCTGATGGCAACATTTGCCTGCACTTTCTCCATTTCATTATAAGAAATCAAACAAGTATACACAAAACACACACAAAAAAATGCTTTGTTTAAGGTCAGATCAAAACTGTGGCCTGCAATGCCTGAGTGAGGCTTGCCAAGGGAAGAAGGTTCAGCCTTCATTTAAACAAATCACACTGGCACTGTGTTTCTTAATCAGTTGGAAGTTAGAGCATGTCCAGTTCACAACTGCAGTTCATTTCAAACACACAATTGTACCATGAGATGAGTTATTACTTTGTTTAGGATCGTTTGGAATGTCTAGTGTTCGCTAAACCATTCGACACCACATTTCCAAACATGGCTAGAGTGTGTACTTTAGTGGAAATTATAGCTTATTGTTGGGCATGGAGTTGATGGGGAAATTTTGCTTTCGCCTTGGCATTAAAACCTTGTTTAATTGGAGGAGGTAGTGATTACCAATAGGACTTGTCTCTACTCCACATAAGCATGTGATGGCCACAAGAGCCCGCTCCTTTCTTTTCCACCTCTTTACTTTCATCTAATCGGGCTGTATTGACTTTCATACTTGATTCAATTTCTTCTTATGGAATCTCTTTCTTCTATTTTTTTTTGCCGCTCTCTGCTAGCCTACATCCTGGTGAGATGACTGATCTCTGTCAAATCAGATTATTGGCAGATCTTCTCATCTCATGGGTCCGCATCTCGCCTGATGCTGGATCGGATATACAATTAGGTGGGAGATACAATTGGACAAGGAGAGAAATGAGAGGAAGAGGAATAATGTGTGTGCGCACTCAAAGTGTGATAAGCAAAGTGGATGCCATTAAAGAAACTACAGTTTTACATAAAATAAGAAAAAGGATTTCTGAACCTAGTCACCCCCTCCACATCCCACACCCCCATTTGTTTCTCAATTTGGTCACCTGCTAATTCCCACCCACCTCCCAACTCTCCTCTCTCATGCAAGAGCTACCACCTGGGGAGGGTGAAGGCTAACACTTGCTTCAGAGGAAACACCTGAAGTATTTTAATAAATCTGTGTAAAATATTACCTTTTACTTTACAATTAATGCCAGAACATGGCATTACAATGAATAGTGACACTTGCTTACAATTACTACGTGATTACAGTATCAACTTATAGCACATCAAAGCTTTATGAGCTATTTGAGGTTATACAAATGTTTGCAATTATTATTATACATATATATATATATATATATATATATATATATATATATTTTTACAAATATCACTTCTAATGAGTTATGAATATTGACTTTATAAAAAGTGTTATTGGGTTTATTTTGGGATAAAATGACATACCAATGCTGCCATGTACTCATTGGTAAACTCCTGTAAGTCATTAAACAGGATGTGTTTGTACATTATTTAGGGATGATTTGTAATTATCTAAATGGACTCTATGCCAAGCTCCACAATTCATTACAATGTGATTGAATGAGAACAGTTGAAAAAATGAAAATAAAAACACGTCCAATCATGGATATTGTTTTCATCCTGGTGCATTTGGCCTCATCATCATGATTAGAATAGTGCTTCAAATGTTATTAAACCAGTGTACCACATATGAACACATCGGCTTTCAGGTGCTTTTTGTAACAGTACTACTGAATGTTCATTTCGTTCATTAAAAACAAAACAAAACAGTTGTTCTGGCTGCAAAGCAAATCACAGGTTCTCGGTACTGTTACTATAGTAACACATCACACAACTGGACTTGTATGGTGAATGTTTCACATAAACGTACTTAAGTAACTGTTTATACGATGAAGTTTTCTGTAAGGGGGTGTTTATTATGCGTCTCCATTTTCAGCACTTGGGAAAGTATTCAGGACAGAGGACTTTGCGGCCTGCGGTGTCTCTGTAGCATGGCAAGCTGCTTTTTTTTTTTGTCTTATTAACATCGAAAGAGTGAATAAAGAGAGGCTGGTGAGGGAAGTGATAACTTGCTTTGTGCACGTTCCACAATGTTAAATGTAGCTATAAATAAATGTAACTTAATTGTAAGCATTGGCAAATCACTATAGTGTTCTTTCTTGAAACAAAGATGGTACTTTGAGAGTTATAAGATTCATAAGAGCATTGACACAAGAAATGGGTTACTCAAAGAAATCCAGTTATTTTGGAACATATCCTATGAGAGCTGAAATTTGATCCACTCTAAAACGTGTCATTTTATTACTGCGGTTTTTAATACATATTACACTGCCAAGCTTAACTCTCTTATTTATTTTCACTACAGCCACAACTTTAATTAAATTGTTTGCGAAACATCATTTCACATGATTTGGAAATAAAAAATCTATAAATGAAGACAAATAAGATTGGCCATTCAATGGCTGAGCTGCATTTAATGGAAGATTTCGATTAAGGAGGCACTCTTTCATCATTTATTTGCCATTTTGTTGTTTTCATCTCTCTGAGATTTGCCTTTTATGGAGCTTTGTGGGCGTAAATCGGTTGTCCATGAACGTGCATTGTAATTTACAGGTTATTAGCATTTATCAACATACACACACACACACACACACACACACACACACACACACGTGAGTGCAAAGAAAATCAGCATTGCTGAAAGTTTTGTAACTTTTAATTTGGTTTGGCCTACACACAACCATTCTATTATCATTCCTAGTCCTTTAGTGAACATGCTGGAATATTGTTTGAAAAAATATCTTTTGACAGCGGTATTGGTGTTTGATTACATTTTATTAAACAAAGAATAAAAAAAATATGTATTTTTTTCATGGTGCACTCAGAATTTTGGACCCCAAAGCAACCTCACTGAAAACAGTTGAAAGATTCCAAACATTTTTGTGAACACATTTTCCAAAAGCTTGCTTAAACGTCCTCTCACTTTCAAGGATTTTGTGATAAATGGCTGTCCTCCCTCAAGGTGAGTGCTTGAGTGAGCAGTGGTATAAACAGCTCTCTCTACTGACACAGTATCACCTGGAAACCGAAGCTAATCTTTAGCTTGTGAAACCATAGCTTTGAATGATGAGACTGAAAGGCTCCTCAGGACAGATACACCATGAAGCAGTCCTTTTTTCCCAATGACTCAAAGACAGTCTTTGTTCTTTCTGGTGGCTTGAGGACATCATCTGACCTCTTGCTGACAGATTGGCCTCTATTCATTGGTCATTGAAGATAATTAGCCCAAATTGAGCACGAGTTAAGGAGTTGCCTTTTTTCCCTGACATCTGTTTGGTTTCTTTCTCTAGAACGATCTGAACGGTCCTTGAGGCACTGTACGAGTTGAATACATTTGATGTGTTAATGTTACAGTTAACAGTGCAGAATTCTGTTAGTTTGTAGCGCTTTTAAAATGGTTCATATCATAATTTTAGGGTTCATAAATGTCCTCAAGCCAAGCCGGTGGTCAACTAATGATGGTGAACCAGTCAAAATGTCCATGATATTCTAAAGCAGTTAGATCAGCTGGTTCAGTTTAACTGGAACTGAATTTTGTAGGAAGTTAGACTTCTAAGGACTAGGCTTGTTGACCATGAATCTCACTGGCTTTTTTTCTTCTAAATACAGAAAATGTAACTGAATTAAAGCTTTAATCTAGACGAGCTAATAATACATTTTGTCATTACCTGTACGTTATAATTATACGTACAAATCTGAATGCTCCAAGCTTCTCCTGCATGATGCTTGTTACAGCCCTACAGAGCTTTAATCACTGCAGGACTTCCCCATCTGAGAAAGAAAAAAAACCCCGACGTGTTGCCGCTCATCAACCTATACTAATTCTAAAACTTAATCTATGACCACAACTTTGCAGCTCGTTGGTAGATATAGAGCTCATTTTAGATACATGCAAATGTAGCTAGGTTCGCTGATCTACTTTCTGAATGATATGACTCACGTTGTCAATGCAGATGAGATTTATGCTTACAATCTCTAGCATAACTTGGTCTTCCAGAAGCTTCTAAGCTTCTTATTGATTCCACTATTTGTTCCTAATTATGTTGGTGGTTAATTAGATATTTAAAGCTTTCTTTCTAGTTCCAGATGTGCTAAAATGCTTGAGTGTGCTTTGCTTTATCTAACCCAGATACAGCCACATGAAAAAGGTTAATTTTGCATTAGGCACTTCAAGTTTATTCTCAACCAAAGTTAACCATGGACTAAGGCTACCAACCTGATAGTTCTCTGAAATCAGTGAGGAATGAAACACTTCAGGTTGTGCTGTTATAGGAAAATAATCAACGCTGGAATGGTGTGATGTGGCGTAACATATAGGAATTTATTGTCTTTTAGGAATTCATATTTTCCTATAACAGCAGATCCAAAAGTGTGTTTTTTTTTGGTTTTTTTTTAATCAGCAGTTGGTATTAAAAGAACAATATGTCATACTATAAACACTTGACGTTAATATGATTAAAAACCATACAGAAAATATGTAAAGATTTCCTGTGTAGTAAAGCTAAAAGTGTTGCCTCCGACAGCTTGACCTCCCAAGTGTTACAAATCACTGATATGTTTATGTGGAGCGTCCCTGTGTTACACTGAAAACAAAAAAAAAAGATTCAGTGGTTCAGCAAATATGATTTTTTTTTACACGTAAAAAGCAAATTATTAGAATTACTTACTTACTTAAACGTTCTGTACTAAATTATCTCAAGTAAATATGTGGCTAAAACCCGTAAAGTGTATATTTTGCTTACTTGGCTGGGTTAAATGTAATATTATTGTGCAACTGCTTACAAAATTAGAAAAAATAAGAAGCAATGTTTACGTGAAGCGATTGCATACTAATGTGGGAACATGGTTTTTGAACTTGATTTGCATATGCGTTTTCAAACTGATTTCATTTTGAGCGTTATGAATGGGTTGTTTTCAATATTGGTTGTTTTCTTTTTGAGTTTCAAGTTTGTGGTGTGTGCGCGCGTGCATGCAAGTCAGTTAATTAGTCATCTTGGGTTCTGCCAGTTCAGTTTTTATGTAGACTGATGTAAATGCATTTAACCCATTGGCATTCTACTTGCGGTTGGAAACTATTTAGATTGTTAGTGGCCATTAAGAAGTAATGATAACTTTTAGATGATGTGTACTTTTTTACAATGTTGATATTTATGTAGCTCATTTAAGCTCTCTTGCATAAAATGAATAAAAGTCAAATTTGCTTAAAAAAGGAACACACGTTTAATTTAATTGTTTTATTTTGACAAAAATTAACTAATAATAATAAAAGCTGCTGTTTAAATTTACTTACATTTTTTTTAAATGAGAATAATCCTTGGTGCCATGTAAACCTTATTCAATAAACCATTTACCTTAGTTTATTATATAAGGTTTAATAAATGTGTGGAAATTGTTACCATGGTTTTCTTGAGTAAATCTCACTCCAGTATTGTTTTTTTTTTGTTTTTTTCAGTGTATTATAGAAACGATAATGTATTAGACGGAGCTCTTTACTTTGTCTTACAAATGGAACTACTGACAGAGAAAATTATTATTATTATTATTATAAATTAACACTCTCTGACCAATCATAATGGAGAAATCAACAGTGCTGCGGTATTGAAAAGAACATGTGGAGATTTCCAGAAATCCTTGGATTTCTTCTGGGTTCCTTTCTGTTACTACTACTACTACTACTATTGTTATTGTTGTTGTTATTATTATTATTATTATTATTATTATAATTATTATTATTATTAAATTTGCTCTATTTTACTGGTTTTAGATGTGTTTTCCAGTTAAATCTCAAACTGGTTGGGAAATCCAGTGTCCTATTGTGGAACCTTGTTCACTTAGCTCTCTGACACTGACATCATGGCCACATATTCAGATATGGATTAGCAGATTATGGCTTTTTTTAGCCTTTTTTTTTTAACTTACCTCTCCGTCCTCTCTTTCCCTCCATTTCAGTTTCTTTCTGTCTGGATTTAATAAAGGAATGGGTACTTAATGGACTGTGGAGTATTACACAGATTACATTGGGATGCTCTTGGCTGATCCCTTTGCTTAGCTTTCAGAGTCATTGAATTTGGCTAAACTCGAAAAGCTTTTGACTGCTGTGTGGGTGGAGGGTTTGCTTTTGTTGGTTCTTCATTTAAAAGTCTTAGGTGAAGGTTTTATTGTCTTTGTGATTTACATTAATTGCAGAGGTTCCAATATATGTGGTTTAGGCATAGTATTTTTTTTAAACCTCTTGCTATGGTGAAATACTTTTATGCTTTTTTACAGTTAAAGAAAACTGAGCATTGACCTATGAATTCACAAGCCTCAAGCCACAAGTGTGGGTTTCTTAGCACAAGCCCAAGCGAGGTCCCATTCCCTTAAAAGGCTCGACAGTTAAGGGGAGAAGCAAGGGTTATTTCTGCTCTTTAGTCTGAGTGTACATGAAGGTGCATGTTTGTCTATAACAGTAGTTAAACTGTCAAAGAAAAACCGCACGCCAATTCCACATCATCATAAATAAGACGATACGAGTCAGAAAAAAAGCTTGCTCACAGAAGTGCTTAAAATAATATTTGAAAAAAGAAGCCAGGGCTTTCTTTTACTTTCAAAGTTTTGTATTTTTAACCACAGCTATGGTTCAATGATCATTGGGGTCGTTTGTCAGAGTATTTGTATGCCTTGTTTGGTTATAAATAAGGTTAAAACAGTCACACAGATTTTAAGCCATCAGAAATCGAGGATAACAAATCCCAGTTAAAATCCCCCACTAAAATGGATCTCATTAAAACTAAGCTTGGATACTTGCTGACTTAGGGAGGATAAGGTCTCACTACATGCCATGCAGAAGGTAGTCTATAGCAACCAACAACTGTCAGAGAGCTTTCGTTGCTGAGCTCACTATTCAAAGTCAAAAATTCAGAGTGCTCACTGATTGATACTGAGGTCAGGAGGGTGAAGTGGAAATAATTTATTTTAGGCAAATGGCGATGCCGCCTCCCTTTCAGTCACAGAGGTAAGACTTTGTAACCCTTAATTGCAACATCGTTAAAATACATTTGCTAAGCCACAACAGTAATATCAAGATCACAAGTTGGATCACAAGTTTATGAATTTTCTACCATGAGACCATGTTAAATCTAGAAGCTACACCATTTTTCATGTAGCAATTTCATCTCAGTTCATCTCCTCACTGCCAAGTCTCTGCGCACTGTTGACGTTCTGGCAGATAATCATCTGGCTTCTGGCCTGGAGTCATTTTGTTGCTAATTTCAGGACTGTCATTCTGTTCTGCCAAATATAATTAAAGCACGAGTTAAATGCACGCCTAAAGAAAAAGTGCACATTTTCTATCAGTATACATCTGCAGAGCCACTGGAGCACAGATGATTGAGTTATACAACATTCATGTAATATTACAGCTTACATTTCATTCAATCGGCAAATGCCTTCACTGTGCCTGGCAACTTATCAGTAAGTGAGTCCGGTCCAAGATTAGAGCTGAGCACTGCTGATTCTAAAACGCTGAAGTGCTATGATATCATTGGCTGCTTGTATAAATGCCCATCTGCTAACGCCGCTGTCCATTATTTAAATGTAGTTTTGTTTGAGCTGGCTATCCATCACCCGTAAAAGCTTCCTGTCATTTTGGCTTACCCATACAAATTTCATTTAGGATGCTAGCCATTTTTGTTTAAGCTCTAGCAGCAGAGAGCAAGGAGGCCACTAGATCATATCGATAATAGACACTGACACAAAGCAGCTTTACAAAAATGGAGCTTTAGATTTCTAATGAGTAAACCAGAGGTGGCAGTGGCAAGGGAAGATGCCCTGGGAAGACAAAGAAACTTTGAGAGGAACCAGACGCAGAAAAAGAACCGATCCTCTACTTGGTGACATTGGATAATGTGATTATAAATCATTACAGTATACAGATGTAGAAGAGTAAAGACAAACATGTATTTTTGGCTTTCAGTGCAATGGGGTGATGTGCAAGAAGCTGGGGAGATTGAAAACAAAGACTGCAGCTGCATTCTGGATCAGTTGCAGAGGTGTGATTGCACACAGGGGAAGACCTGCCAGGAGTGAGTTGCCATAGTTCAATCTTGAGATGACAAGAGACTGAGCAAGCATCTGAGTGGCCTCTGAGGGGAGTGTTTGGATTCTCCTGTAGAGCAGTGGTGGCTCAGTGCTAAGGGCTTTGAGCTTTGAGCCAGGGCCTGAGCTCCCAAATGCTCTATGGGTAACATATCATGGCTGTGTTCTGACCTCAGCATTTAAATGATTTGGGGGGGTGTGAATAATTTTTTTTCACTGTACTTGTACAGTATATGTATAGAGGCTGTCTTTCTTGAAAGAAGACCACATGGCCGAGTCCGGTTAGCAACATGAGCAGAGAATAATAAGGTGTTGTCCAGAACTCCACCCAGGTTTTGTGCATTGTCAGGTCGACAATGATGACGCATCTCAAGGGATACACAGCAACTCAGCTGACATGAAGCACATTGACAACTTAAAAATGAGAAATGCCACTGTGAAGAATTTAGGGAGGCCAAGCATTAAAATATTACAACTCCATCTGACCCTCCTGTAATTTAAACACTGAATCTTTTTTTTGTCTTAAATTTTTTGAGCATGCTTAAAGAATGTGTTACATTATAGAAGAATACAGCACAGATTAGTTCGGTATGTAGATGGAGCGGGAAACGATTTTAATGCAGTTAGTGTAATAGAGGATGTTCAGGAAAGTAAAGTGGAGTGGAACAGATTTGATCAGGAAAAGTAGGCTATGAGCTAAATTCACTGGCAGCAAAGACACACACGCACACACACACACACACACACGCACACATGGTTAGAAGCTGCTGGGGCAGTGAAATCTAATGTAAACATCACTATGCTTGGAGTTTCTTTGATTTAATCTGATATGATAGCTGTGCTGCTGAATAGACTCTGGAAACAGTATAACGATCTGCAGAGAGAGAGAGAGAAATGTGGAGAAAGAGAAACGGGAGAGAAAGAAAGAGAGAGATAGAGAGAGAGACAGAGAGAGAGAGATGTGTGTGCCAAAATCGATATATTTATAGAAAAGAAGTGGTCTAGCACATAATTGGTTTAATTTAATGAAATATCGCATCATACTGCACCAATGAGTCAGAAATTAAAATATTTTACTGAACAGCAACACAGTGTTGAAATCAGTATCAGGAGCACATCATTTAGAAAGGACAAATTGTTAGGAATGTACATGTATTTACTTCTCAGCAGTCAAATTTTAACTGCAGAGTCTCATAATATCACAATATGCTTATTGTATTTACAGTTTGGAAGCAGCTGGCTTGATGCTAACATTTGGGACTTAATGTTTCAAAACGGTACGAATATTCTCTTTTTCAGTTTTTTTTTTTTTACTATTAAAATTATTAATACAGATGCCATTTGTTTTCTCTTTTTCAGTGTCAGTATCCTTTATAAATATATTTTAAATATAAAAACTATTTTATTATACGTTTGTTTCTTAACGATAAACACGTTTTTCAATGCACCAGCACTGTACTGCTGGCAGCCTTGTACCATGTGATGCATATATCGTGCATTGTAGAAATACCGTTCAGAATCATGATATGATTTTTATGAGTTTTCTCATATCGCCCACCCCTACTTCATGTCCCTCAAACATACAAACAAACAAAAATGCATACATGTAAAGATAAACAGCTACCAGTTTAATAAACATTTTTATGGCTGCTCTCTCATTTGTCTGTCTATATGACATCACAAGTGGCATTTATTATATTTTAAATTTTGGATATATTTTCCCTCATGAGCGTCAACAGTGTTGTTTTTTTTTTTTTAAATAAAAACGTTTAGTAGTAGGAACTGTAGGAACAATATATCGATGCTGTCTTGCTACTTTGACCAAGCAAGACATGTTCATAAATTGCTTTCCATGTACTAATGATATCTAGTTTCAGGCCAAAGGTCAATCACTTTTTTTCTGTTTATTATCATATTAAAATTATAAACATGCATTTTAAAAAGTGTTTATACCAAGAAATGTCCATTTATTGTTATACATACCATATATTGTGGGGGTTTGAAAGCGACAAATGGAAAATATACAGACTTTGACGTTTGTAAAGTGGTGTACGATTTTAAAGCGTGTTTGGCTGTCCTCAAATGGCACAAGCTGAAAATTCTGCCTACCCAGCATATTTCTCCAGCCCTAATGTCATCAAAAAACATGGAAAAAAAAGATGAAAAAAGAGGAAGATGACCTTTCAAGGAAGAGGAAGATGCTTTCCAATGTCCTGCTCTCAAGTGTAGCAAACTTTGAGTGTGGAAGTGTAAGGTTTTGGCTACACTAAGATAAGGCGCATGGGTGGTTGGATTAATTGAATCCACGTGTCGTCGCAGGAAACCATGGGAGGAAAAGGTCCCCTGTGGTAACACACTGATAGCTGAAGAGAAGCCGAATTGAAACCATGCACACGTGAAAAGTTTTAGCTACATCATTTACCATGCGAGGTGTTCTCTTTTGCCAGACCTACATATTTCACATATTTCCTTGATTTCTCACATTCTGAACAAGTTTGTTCTATTCATATCCTTATTAATATCCAATTATTTTATTGTTCTTTGTAGTCTCACAGCTCGGCTGTTTGTGTACTTTTTGTTCTGGACCCAAGACCCAAGAGATTGAATTGTAAGTTTCTTCAAGTGTGAGAAAGCATAAGCGCTATCCGCCTTCTTCTACATACATGAGTAGTTATATCATACACTTTCTGTCAAACTGTCAATCAAAGTAGGCGAACCATTTTCCAAAAACTTGTTTGTAGTTGAAACAAAACACACAATTCTTTTAAACAGCACTTTTAAATGTTTTACCTCCTAAAGGGTTATGTTTAGAAGGTATGTAAAAACATTTTTTACATTTCTTTGGCCATATCGATGGTTTATCTGTTTTAGGGGTTTTATTTCAGTAAATTTTATTCAAAGTCATGCCGTTCTCCCAAAAAACTTAATCAACAATTGTTTTAAATTATTTCACAAACAAATATATGTACACATTCAACCATTATGCTTTTTCTAACAGTGTAGTTACACAAAACGAAATCCCCAACATAGTAACACACGTATACCCATTATTAACCTTTTGATACTCTTTTTCTTACATCAGACATATTTCACCTAAACCATCCTTAAGCTTCAAAATAAAACAATAACAGAAAAAGTAATTTCAGAAACAAACATTCTCTTATACCACAAAAGGTATACATTTGTTTGTCATTAATTCAGGGAGAAACACATTTCACAACAGTCTCATTAACATAAACACATTTGTTGGGGTAGATCCCAAACAATACACAAAACACACACCCCCAGGAAAGGAAGGACACAACCCAGACATACAGGTGCCAAAATGACCCACTGATA
>JANDJT010000124.1:16340950-16371652 GCA_024331685.1 Stegophilus panzeri | reverse complement strand
ACCTGGAGTCTCGTTAAGAAAATGAGTTTGGAGGTGTGGACTACAGCTACTCTGACTGATAAAAACCCCTCAAACTTTTGGAGTTTTATGACAAATTTATGCAGAAAACCATGAAATTCCAAAAGGTTCACATACTTTTTCTTGCTACTGTATGTATGGGTGGATGGATGTGTTTTCTGGGTTTGTTGACCAGAATGCTTACGCAGTGTTTATGTTAATGGGTTTAGTGTGAACCCCTACTTTTCACAGTCGCCCCCCCGACTGGCAGTTCTGTAGGTCGTGTAAATTTATGAGTTCTGGTAACAGTGTTTGATAGACACAAACACACAAACACACATACACACACACACACACACACACACACACACACACACGTAGAGATCAATAGGGTTACCAGAGGTCATAAATTTTATATTAGACATTTTGACAGAAAGTGTATGTTATTACTGCTAGCAATTAAAGAGCCTGGGAAAAGATGTTCCTTACATATTAATTTACCTTGGGAACAGAACACACACTCATATCCACATACTGATTTTATCTTCATGTCTTATTTGGAACAGTTTTTTTTTTTTCAGTGCATCTCAATGCCTTTAATGCCTACATTATACTACGTATGTTTTGCTTTAGACTAGACTGTTTGTTTGGGGGGTTTTTTGCACTGAAAAAGACACACTATCAGCATCACATAAATTTATATACAAATAAAACTGGTTTCACTTTGCCCACGTTTTTAATTTTTTTCCCCCTACATTCTTTTGAATGTCCATAGAATAAAATAAACTATTGGATGCCACGAGCATATCTTCTACCATCATTTACACATCTGAATGGCCATGGAAAAAGAAGCAAAGCAATAACATGAAATATAAAAATGACCTTATATGGCCATGGGCGTTGTTTCGACAGCGCCTTACGTTAGCGCATTCGCTGAGAGAAGGCTAACGGTTGGGAGGCCGGAATTTGTGCGCTAGTCGCTGTAAGCATTTTAGAATCGACCGATTAGTGTGCGAGAAGGTGGGAATTACAGAGAGGGTTAAAGCGATGAAAATATGTGCACACATGATGACATATTAGACCATAAACACATCATAACGAAACTAAAGCCGAAACCTGGACTTTTCCTCAAATTTAGATGCTTTTTAATGTCTGAAAATAGGACTCATGGTCACCCCATTTACACAAAATTTCACACACACACACACATAAATATTGTTACATAGTTCTTTCTTTGTAAATCACCTGCACTAATTGTTCAGTACCACTAACCTGAGAGAGAAAGAGAGAGAGAGAGATAATTGAGAGGATTTGGTTATGGAAAATTTCTGTGTCCTTGTAGCAGTGAAGTCTGATTAAGTAGTTTAAGCATACTCTCTAAGAGCCACTCTGTCTCTGTGCATGTGTGTGTGTGTGTGTGTGTGTGTGTATGTATGACCTCCACACACACTGCAGCCTTTGAGAGAAGGAAAGTGCAAAGGATAAACTCTCTCCTTCTCCTCTCAAAATGTTCCATCCAGATTGAAAAAAAAATACAGTCAACAAAAGACCGACGCGTCTAAGTGTGTGAAATATATCTGCATTGACTCAAGTGCATTCAGTGTAGACTTTTAACAAAAAAAAAGGGGTGACTGTGGCTCAGGTGGTAGAGCAGGTTGTCCACTAATCGTAGGGTTGGTGGTTCGATTCCCGGCCCACATGACTCCACATGCCGAAGTGTCCTTGGGCAAGACACTGAACCCCAAGTTGCTCCTGATGGCAAGTTAGCGCCTTGCATGGCAGCTCTGCTACCATTGGTGTGTGAGTGTGTGGGTGAATGGGTGAATGAGACACAGTGTAAAGCGCTTATTTACCAAATAAAGAAAGCTGGCTGTTTAACTGCCTTTAGTGCAGTGAATTGTACTTTTCATAAATAGCTACCGAGTCCTTTAAACAAATTTTTTAATAAAAGGGCTTTTTTTTGGAGTTGAAACAGTTTTCTAGTTTCTAAGCAAAACATAGTTCAGTGAACATACTTAAGGCTAATCCGAAACGGACGGATCGTGTTTAACAAAAAGCTAAGGAAGTGAACCATCTTCAGAGCTCTCATTACACAGCTTGTGAAGCTGATGAGATCTTTTAATTAACAAACGACTATGTGATTAAGTGAAATAGAATGAGTCCCCCTCCCTTAGGGTTAGACCACTTCCTTTCTCTCTCTCCTTTTACGAGTAATAATGTATAACACACAGAGGCGCTGTATATAATCGAGTCCATGTTATGGTTAGTTATTATTAAGTTGTATCTACATTTACACAAGGAAAGTTCCTCGTATTCAGTCAAGGTCGGAGTTATGCGCCTGATTTAAGTTGATAATCCCGGCTTTCCATTGAGAGTATGCCTCAATGTCACCTGCATGTAGTTCACACCTCCAAGGTTGCCAGATTTCTCAAGTTGAAGCAAGATGGTGTGTAGGCCTCTCAACACAGGCACTTGCCTTTATGGGAATTTTTTTTTTTAAATAAATCAGGGATAGAAAATGTGGACTCGTGTAGAAAACAAGAAGCATACATTTTTCCCTTTGCTGACTTAAAATTAATCAAGCTAATATGTTAATATATAATTAAGGTAGCAGACTGTATTTTTCCTTGTCGCTGGAGCGATACCATCAAGGGAGCATGTTTTGTACTGTTAAAATGTATAGTTTACCTGAAACATTTACGAATTATTTAAGGTACAGGAAAAGTTGGCACTGTATCCTTAGTCCTTAGAGTGTATACATGTGTGACTTGTGAATATGACCCTATGATGTGATGTGATATGATATGATATGATATGATAATCAACACCTGAATAAAACATACATACATACATACAATAATTTAGAAGTTAGGTTAATCAACAGGATTATCAGAAGATAATTATCATGTAAAGGAGGCTGATCTCACAGCCTCTTTCACATGGACAGTGCAGCTTGGAGTATTCCGAGTATTTCACCAGAAAATGATTACATGCAGCTGGTTAGTGCGGTCATCTGGGACACAACAGTCACGTGGTTTGTTCTAGATTTGTGTCTGAAAAATGTGGTCATTTACTTAAAGTTTCACATTGCCCTAAAAGTCTGAAAGAAGACTTGAAAGAAATCTGGGCTTTTCTTTCACCCTTTAGATTACTAGGAGAAAATCAGATATCTCTCTGTGAAAAGGAATCTGAATTAGCTGCCTTTGGCAAAGTGACTGAACAAATGCACTCCACAGCACTTGACTGTGCTTACTTACTCTCTCTCTTTTTTTTCTTCTTCTGTCTGTTTTTTTCTCTCTCTTTTTAGTCTGACTGAGGCTTGATTGACAGCTGGCTTGGTGGGAAAGAGACCTTGAGAGAAAGATAGCGTCAGGGAAAGTGCTATCGCCTTTCGTCTCGTCTTTCACAACATGGCTTCCACACACACCCACACAATGACTGGAGTTTCCTTTTTGTTCTTCAGTGATGGCCAGTTTAAAGCCTTCAGTGTCCTCTTGTAGCAGCATCAGTCCTTGGAGCTGTGGAAGAAACCATTCAAGAGGCTATTTTTAGAGAAAGAACGGCTCGTAGAACTTTTTCATGTCTGTTCGTGAGCCCAGAGGCCATGGCACGGCCCTTGCTGAAGATCCAGCGCTATTTCCGCCGCAAGCCTGTGCGCTTCTTCTCCTTCATCCTCCTCTACCTTACAGCCGGCAGTCTCGTCTTCCTCCACTCGGGCTTCTCAGCAGATTTGGGCTCCGGCGGTGGACACGGCCCACTAGCGTCAGTTATGGGCCGCATGGCTACGTCCTCCGAGGGCTTGGGCAACGTCAGGAGGGCATTTAAGGACACGCGAACCACACGAAGGTTCGGGCTCACCTGGACGAAAGCAAGAATCAGCAAAGAACCCGAGGAGGGCAGAGGTAGAGTCCATTTTATCAGCAGTACACCAATACATCAACACATTTCATTACCAATACATCAATATCACCATTGACCCAAGGGTGGGGATGGGGCACAAATACAATAGCATTTTTTGCTTCCTGTTTCGAAATACCATTTTAACGCTTTAATTTCACTTTGTTACAGTGACATCATAATAACCTGAAATCTCTGAATTTCAAAAAATAAATAAATAAATGAATTCAATAATTCAAGAAAGTGAGCCAAGTCGTCAAGTTTAAGGTTGAGAAACTCATACTTAGTAATTTTTTTTTTATTATTTCTTACCCTATACAGAACTTTCTGTGATTTTTAAGATATTGTACAACATTCGACCCTCAATAAGATACTCAGTAATACTTTTCTAATTCATATTGTTGTAAAATAATTTGGTGTAACATTCTTAAAATGTCTTAAAATAATCTGCGCATACATATAGTGGCAAAAAAGGCCTTGAATTGATCTGAGCACCACGCAACATTTTCAACATTTTACAGTGCCATAAATGGACATTTTATTATACTTTAATGACTTTTTTTAATGTATCCATAGCTGTGTTACAAGAGGAATAAACGAGTTGAGGTCATGCTGTTGTTATAAAATAATTGGCATAGTAATAGTAACTCCGCTTTGCATCAACACGACCCTTTTGTTGATTATTTTCCTTTAACAGTACAGCATGTCATGCTTTATTTATAGTGTGATTAACAAGTATAATTTGAGGATGGAATAGTTTTAAGAACAAGGTTAAGGAGCTCATTAATTGTGTGAACAGCAAGGTCACTTGTGTTTTGTCAATTGCTTTTTCATAGTAATGACCCACAGACTTAGTAATTGCTGCTCACTCCTCTCTCTCATTCTCAGAGTCTGGGGAGAAAGCTGAACATGGCTCTCTTTCACTGTGTTTAATGGAAAGAGCAGTGTTTGTGCCAGCCTCTCTGTAACAAGCTTAATTGCCAGAACGAGGTTGGCAGTGGCGCAGCCTCATGCTGGACACTATACTGATAGGCAAAGACAACAAAGAGAAGATTCATGGCCTTATAGGATTGGAATGTGGACGTGTCGCCAACTAGGTGTAGAATGGAGTGAAAAATTTCTGCCGTGACAGCTGATAGTCAGATATTTTACAATTTCACAATGTAAAGACTCAAGAAAGGTTTTTAAATGGTCTGTGTACTTAGGATCTTATTTATTAGTTGTGGCAAATATAATTCTTTATATATATATATATATATATATATATATATATATGTGTGTGTACTGTACAATATATGCCCAAAAGTATGTGGACACCTCCTAATGCTTGAGCTAAGGGGTTTCAACCACACCCATTGCTAACAGGTGCGTAAAATCAAGAACACATCCATGCAGTCTGCTTAAACAACAGCTCAGCCATGAAGCGGTAAACCACGCGAACTTACAGGGTAGGGCTGTTCCAAACTGCCTCGGAAGCGACGTCAGGACAAGGACTGTGCTTCATGAAGCAGGTTTCCATGGCCGAGCAGCTGCACACAAGCTTCCGAACACTATGTGCAATGCCAAGCGTGGAGTGGTGTAAAGTGTAGAGCGGTGTAAAGCGCCGCCGCTGTACTCTGAAGGAGTGGAAATGTGTTCTCTGGAGTGATGAATCATGCTTCACCATCTGGCAGGCTGATAGATGAATCTGGCGAGGAGAACGCTACCTACCAGAATGCATAGTGCCAACAGTAAAGTTTGGTGGCGGAGGGATAATGTTCTGAGCTGTTTTACAGGGTTTGAGCCCCTTAGTTCCAGTGAAGTACTGTATGTAGACACCTAATCATCACACCCGTACGTGCTTGTTGAACATCCAATTCCAGATTTGGTCTCCCTTTGCTGTTATAATAAACTTTCCACTAGATTTTGTGGCGTGGCTGTATGGATTTGTGCTCATTCAGCCACAAGTGCATTGGTGAGGTCAGGCCCTGATGTTGGGTGAGGAGGCCTTTCATCTCAGTGGGGTTGAGGTCAGGGCTCCGTGCAGGACACTCGAGTTCTTCAACTCCAAACTTGGTAAACCATGTCTTCATGGAGCTTCGATTTGTGCACAGAGGCATTGTCATGCTGGAACAGGTTTGGGCCTCTTGGTTCCAGTGAAGAGAAATTTAAATGCTACAGTATACAAAGACATTCTATACATTTGTGACCTTCCAACTTTATGGGTGTGATGGTCACATACTTTTGGCCATATAGTGTGTATTATCATACCTGTGATGAATTAAAGCTATGCTTCAGAGTTCCCTTATGGGCTAGCATGTGTTTGTTTTGGTTTTTGTTCTAGTCCTTTCTTCGGCCTTGGTTTGACCTGTCATTGGTTTGTTTCCCATTTGTGTCCATCTTGATTCATGCTAGTTATTGACTAGTTGGTCTGTGTGTACCTTGCTGTTTCTTTGTTTTGTCGCAGTGTGTTATTGTGCATATTTGTATCTTGAAGTCTGATTCTTATTTTCTTGTTCTCTGGGGGTTTTTTTTGTTTATTTGTTTGTTTGTTTACTCTTACTTCATTCAGCCTTATCCCTTTTGGAGGTCAGATTGCAAGGCTCTGTAAATGGTCATTTCAAAGTGTTACTTGAACTCTATACATTGATGCACCAAAACAATAAAATTAACAGTTTGACTGTACAGTACATCGATGTCCCAAGTATACTCATAGCTAATCTTGGCTTTTATTAAACTCTAGTGTTGCCATCGTTTATGAACACTGATTTCTTCTGTCTGCGTTTTCACTGAGTTAATTAATGAGAATAGAGATCAGAAGCCTCTCCACACTTTTATGAAATTATCTTGGAGCTTATGATTGGAATACATAGCGTATGGTGTGTAGTGTGGACAGATTATTACATATTTTGAACCAGATTGTTGTGCACAGCTGGGTATATTTCTAGTGGAAAAAACAAATCACATCTGGCTCTGTCCCAGACATGGAGCAGTCTTCATAATAGAATTTATTCTAATATTATTGTGATAGTTGTAGCTAATGTCATCTCATAAGCCAAGTGATTAAATTTGCATGTTATGAAATAAAATGTCAATTGACCTACATTATCTTCAGCATAAAACTAGAGGTCATACGTGTTTGGCATCTTTGTGTGCTCTGTCAGACCTAACTGTTGTTTTTTTTGTTGCTCTTGTGCAAACTGCTAATTAGCTTGTCTCAAATACCATCTCTTCAATTACACTGTAGCTTTCTATTCTATAAGTATTGGTGTTTTCAGTGGGAGCACTGAAGACCTGCTCCATTTTGAGCTGTTTTGAACTACTATTACGCAAACTTGTAAATTCTCTTTTCTGGTGACTTTGTGGTACAGTCATTACACGCGCTATCCCAAAAGACTTTGTGACTATTTTAAAAATGGCCACAAAAATTCCCTATTTTGATTTGTTGGCAAGTGTGCATTAATTCCTAATATTAGGTATTTTAAATACATATAATACCTCAACTCAATAATTAAGTCATATGCCTATTATGTATATACATTAGTGCTGCTGAACCATGATTCTCATTTTAGTTATGCAGCAAGAAATTAATTATAGGCTACAGTGCATGGAGATCATCATGGCAACTATAGTGTGTGTTTGTAAATGAAGGACTAAAAGGCATCTAAATAAAATAATGAATTGAGCTATTTTTTATCATATTCAGATACGAGTAAGCAAAGCATTCAAAAATTGTACATCTCACCATGATATAAACAAGATAAAAAGAATAATGGTGGAAGAGACTCTGTTTTGTTGTGTTTCCTTTACTGTTCATCTCCTGTTATATAAGGAATCAAAAACTTGGGTGTGTGCTGTTATAGGAAAATAATTCATGACAGGGTGGTGTGATGAAGCCCAGCACAAAGTGGAATCACTGTTACCAACCCAAAGGTGATTACAGTCAAGTCCATAAGTATATGGACAGTGACACTGTTTTCAAAATTTTGCCTCTGTACCACCACAGTGGACTTGAAATGAATATGTGATTGAAATGTAGACTTTCAGCTTTAATTCAAGGGGTTTAACAAAAAAATTGCATTAACCGTTTAGGAATTATGGCCAAGAGTGGTTAAGATGTTTGACTACTGATCCGAAGGTTGTGAGTTCGAATCCTAGCACTGCCAACCTGCCACTGTTGGGCCCTTGAGCAAAGCCCTTAATGCTCAACTGCTTAGTTGTATAATGAGATCAATTTAAGTCGCTCTGCCAAATAATGTAAATGTAAAATTTATTTATTTGCTGAGGAAAATGATCCAATATTACATATCTGTGAGTCGCAAGAGCATGTGAAAGTCTAGGATTAGCAGTTTAATGTGTAGCTGAAATTAGAGTCAGGTGTTTTTAATCAACGGGATGACGATCAGGTGTGAGTGAGCGTTCTGTTTTAGAACAGGGATCTATCAAAGTCTGATCTTCACAACACATGTTTGTGGAAGTGTATCATGGCATGAAAGAAGGAGATTTCTGAGGACCTCACAAAGAGAGTTGTTGATGCTGATCAGTCTGGAAAAGGTTACAAAACCATCTCTAAAGAGTTGGTGGAATTTGGACTCCACCAATCCACAGTCAGACAGATTGTATACAAATGGAGGAAATTCAAGACCATTGTTACCCTCCACAGGAGTGAAGACCAACAAGATCACTCCAAGATCAAGACGTGTAATAGTCCGTAAGGTCACAAAGGAACTCAGGGTAACTTCTAAGCAACTAAAGACCCTCTCACATTGGCTAATATTAATGTTCATGAGTCCACCATCAGGAGAACACTGAACAACAAAGGTGTGCATCGTAGGGTTGCAAGGAGAAAGCCACTGTTCTCCAAAAAACATTGCTGCCTGTCTGCATTTGCTAAAGATCATGTGGACAAGCCAGAAGGTTATTGGAAAAATCTTTTGTGGATGGATGAGACCAAAATAGAACTTATTTGTTTCAATGAGAAGTGTTATGTTTGGAGAAAGGAAAACACTGCATTCCATCATAAGAAACTTATCCCATCTGTGAAACATGCTGGTGGTAGTATCTGGTTTGTGCCTGTTTTACTGCATCTGGGCCAGGACGATTTGCCATCATTGATGGAACAATGAATTCTGAAGGATACCATCGATTTCTAAAGGAAAAAGTCAGGACATCTGTCCATGAACTGAATCTCAAGAGAAAGTGGGTCATGCAGCAAGACAATGACCATAAACACACAAGTCGTTCGACCAAAGAATGGTTAAAGAATATTAACATTTTGGATAATGTTTGGATTGGCCAAGTCAGAGTACTGACCTTAATCCAGAAGAAATGTTGTGGAAGGACCAAAAGCAAGTAGTTCAAGTGAGGAAACCCACCAACATCCCAGAGCTGAAGCTGTTCTGTACTGAGGAACGGGCTAAAATTCCTCCAAGCTGATGTGCAGGACTGATCAACAGTTATTGCTGCACAAGAGGGTCACATAATTTTGCCAGTCACAGATATGTAATATTGGATCATTTTTCTCAATAAATAAATGACCAGATATAATATCAGAATCAAGAATCCAATAGAGCTGTGATATAGTTTCATATAAAAGGCTGCTTTGTATTTGGTAAGCATTTGGTAAGCTCCAAATTCAAATTTACCCAGAGCTTTTAATATTCTCCACTTAATTCCATTTTTGGCTTGGTCGAGGCAGCACTTTTTTATTTGCTGTTTTTCTTTCCTTCCTGTTCTGTTAGAGGACCTTTATGCACTCCTTGGAACACTGCCATCAAAATTCATTTTCTAATTAAACCAGACTGGCTCCTAAATCCACGAGTGCAACAGTTGCAGAACCTCAGATAGAAGCCAGAAAAAAAATGTAACAGGGAGTTGTGCCCATCTCTTTTCATTAAGATGATCCTCAATAAGGTTTAAGCATTGAGAACAGATGGCTCTCGATGGTAAACCTTTAGTCTCATGCCACTCGCTCTCCCCAGCCATATGTGAGATGTCATCTACAATTAACCTCTGATTTAAAAAAAAACAAAAAACATTATGGCTGTACCATCAGCTTTAAGACAAGATTAGATTAAGTCATTGCTTACAGCTAGTACTTTCCAAGCTCTGTTTAAAAAACACATTAAATCATAACCCTGGCCTGGGATTGAGCTTCCTTATTCTTCTGTTTATCAAAATGCTGTAACATTGAACAAATCGTATCTGCAAACACCCCTTTAGCATGATTCTTGTGTTGTATCTCAGTCACGTCATACAGCTCAGTATAGTTCATGAAACACTATAATGTGATTATGCAAAGCAAGATTAAAAACTGCGTCATGTTCTCACAGAAAAGTCAAATTTATCAACAAGCACAAGAAAGGCCATGCAGTTTCATATTCAGAGTAGATGAAAATGTTGGATATTGGATCTTAATGCTCCTTATACATTATCCATGAGTTTGAATAATACACGCGCTTAAATTAAAGTCTGTGAGGTCATTTATCATCATGCCTTTCTCCCTACAGAGTCTTCCTATGGCTATATTTAAAAAAATACATATAATATAATTGTCTCAGGGTTCAGTGCCTCCACTCTGCCTCCTTGTGGCCCTCGTCACAGTTTCAATCATTTCTTTAATGCGCATCCGTAAACAGCTGCTTTACGTCTCATTTCCTGCTGAGTAAATTTTCAGGACACGGCAGGAGCTGTTTGTAGATCAGTTTTTTTTTGTTTTTTTTCTTGAAATGCCTGATAAAACACATATTAGCAGTAAGCTTGCATATTCTTGGTAGTTCCTGCTAAATGTGATTTGTAATCTTTCATATTCCTGGTACTTCCAGCAGAATGCATGATTTATTTTAATATTATGTAATGTGGGCATAATGTGTGAATTTCTATTCAGATACAGATCTTTGCTATTCTTTTTCACAGTCATTCAGTAGGGTCCAAGATTCTGACTCCCCTATACACACCGATCAGCCATAACTTTAAAACCACCTGCCTTATTTTTTTTGTAGATGCCCCTTGTGCTGCCAAAACAGCTCTGATGTGTTGAGGCATGGACTCCACAAGACCTCTGAAGGTGTGCTGTGGTATCTGGCACAGAGAAGGTAGCAGCAGATCCTTTATGTCCTGTAAGTTGCGAGGTGGGGCCTCTGTGGATCGGACCTGTTTGTCCAACACATCCCACAGACGCTCGAGCAGATTGAGATCTGGGGAATTTGGAGTCCAAGTCTATACATTGAACTCTTTGTCATGTTCCTCAAACCATTCCTGAACAATTTTATAGTGTGGCAGGGTGCATTATCCTGCTGAAAGTGGCCACTGCCATTAGGGAATACCTTTGCCAATGAAGGGTACTTGGTCTGCAATGATGTTTAGGTAGGTGGTGTTCCCCAGGTAAGCGATGCACACGTCTGTTTTGGGGGCACAAGGGGGATCTACACAATATTAGGCAGGTGGTTTTAAAGTTATGGCTGATCGGTGTATATCTCAGGTCTTATGGAGTGTTCATGGTTTCCAGTGGTTAGTACCTACCTAAAATGGCCCAAGGAAGGACAGCCAGTGAACCAGCGACCGTGTGCGCATGAGGAGCGAAGGCTAGCCCGTCTGGTCCGATCCCAAAGAAGAACTACTGTAGCACAAAGTGCTGATAAATTTAATGCTGGCTATGATATGATATGACACAGAGTACATCACAGCTTCCTACATCTGGGGCTGCGTAGTTACAGACTGGTCAGAGTGCTCATGCTGACCTTTGTCCAAAGTGCCTACAATGGCCACGTGAGCATTAGAACTGAACCATGGAGCAATGGAAGAAGGTGGCCTGGCCTGATGAATCACGTTTTCTCTTGCATTATGTGGATGGCCGGGTGCATGTAGATCACTTACCTGAGCCAGACATGGCACCAGGATGCACTATGGGAAGAATGCAAGTGGGCTTGGATCATCATGTGGATGTTACTTTGACACGTACCACCTACCTAAAGATTGTTCCAGACCAAGTACACTCCTTCATGGCAATGGTACTGTATTCCCTAATTGCAGTGGCCTCTTTCACACAGTAAAAATGGTTCAGGAACAGCTTGAGGAACATGACAAAGAGTTCAAGGTGTTGACTTGGCCTCCAAATTCCGCAGATCTCAGTCCAATCAAGCATCTATGGGGTGTGCTGGACAAACAGGTCCAAACCATGGAGGCCCCACCTCGCAACCTACAGGACTTAAAGGATCTGCTACTAATGTAATATATAAGGCAGGTGGTTTTAATGTTATGGCTGAGCGGTGTATTCTGTCTCTTGAAGTTAATAAGATTTTTTTTTTAAATGCCAGTTGGCATGTTACAGACAAACCTGAAAACTCAATGCCCTCCATCCTGAATGAAGACTCGTGTCGTAGTGGAAATCTTAATGACTGTTGCAAAACGCTGACACTGGAGACTCCTTCCATAAATGGAAATATACTTCTTTTCTTATTTTCTTATAATGGTATGTCCCCAAGCCTTTTATTTCTTATGGAATTCATACCTCTAGCTTTTATTACATTATTTATCACTATATCATACCACAGCACAGATGAATACTCGAATCAGAAGGTCTGCATTGATTTTCTATAAGAGCAGCTCCGAACAGAGTAGTTCTGACCCTAATATAAATGACAGGTTTACATTAAAACGCTCGTTCTAATACGTTATCATACGCAGGGACTTGTATGATGGATGCACTACATAATCCTAGAATAATACTAATAAATGGATTTTAAAAAACCCTGTTGTTATTTTACAATAACGATATTAATAATCTTAGATATGATGAAATTTTGCTTTAGGAATGGTTCGTTTAACATTTCTGATTTGTAAAGGTCAGTAAGTTTCCCAACACTGGAGAGGGAGTCTTCAGGACAGAGGATTGTTGTTGTTTTTTTCTTTTTTTGGTCTCGTTAACTGCCAGTGGGAGGAAAAAAAAGGGAGGCTGGTGAGGAAATGACTGTTTATATGTACTAAAACATAAGCGATAACAATAACTAACTTCTCTCACAGACGTTCCACAACATTACATTACATAACATTTAAAAAATAAACAGTTAAAAAGCATGATGTGTCAGTGTAGAGGTATTGTGAGAGTTCGTTTGCTGACGAGATTATCCAGAAACCAAATTTCAATAACAATAAACAGGCCAGGGTTATGGACAAAGATCATAATGATGTTAGAGCCAGTGGATAGCGATCCAGAGAATAATCCGGAAGCCAGGCAGGGGGAAGCACAAAGATATCAACAGTTTCAGAATTGAAAGGGTAATCCCAAAAGGCAGGTAAACAAGAAGGCAAGGACAATGGCTGATAACTGATAAGTTACACAAGCAGTAACAATTTTCACCATCTGCTTTATATAGCACTTGAACAGGAAGTGACTGTGACAACTGATGACGTGCTCTCAGAATTTTAGTGCAGGATGCTCTCTGGTGGCATTGTGTTGAATTATCCTGATCGGATGTGACATTCATTTGTTAATAAAATGGCAAATTGCACTGTTGGTAAATCGCCGCATTATGAGCAGAATGAAACGCTTCCGTGTCGGTCGTGACGATTTACGACAATAATTCACTTCAGAGTGGTGACGGATTACATCATATCACCCTGCTTGAATTATTTTTGTATAACAGCACGGTCGGTCTTGTTTTCTTCCTTACTTGTAATACGTACAGTTAGATGAGGGCCGAAAGTGAAGCCTATCACTCTGTAGTAAAACTCATAAAACCGGCCGCTGCACTGCCGAAGGAAGAGGAAGAGAAAGAGTTGTCATGGTCCATCTGTGCAGAACATTACAAGAACGAAATGGGGTTAGCTGAGTTGTGAAATGTAGAATGTGGTAGAAAAGAAAAAAAAAAAAAAAGCATTCATGATGCATTTAGATGGATTACCTCCCCAGATTATCAGTGTAAGTAAGAGCATTTGCATTTCTTTGAACCTGGTGCTCCAGCTCAGAACACACCGCGGAGTTACATGCACCTCATTTGGCACGACTGCGTATTCTGATACGCCTTTCAATCATTTTGCACCGCTGCCGTCCCATACTTTACTTTTCTCCCCTGGCGATCTAGGCCTAAGTCTCCTTCCAAGAACCGTTTGATCGGTGTAACCCCAGAGAGCCAGCACTGCCAAACTCTCACTGTCGGCTCTTTGTTACAGACGGCGTTGCTTTTCGTTTTCTGACATGACGAAAATGTGTCAAAACCTTCACTGCATTGCTCTTACATCAGTGAGGTTTTTCCAGTAAAAATAAATAAATAAAACAATCAGCAGGGTATTGCAGGCTATTATGAATTAAATGCTGACATGGACATGGCGAGAAGAGCAATGAAAGCATCACTTTCCAAGAGGTGATCCTGTCTGTATCAAGGAATTCCCTTTAGTTCCTTGTAGTCTCATTGTTTTGGGCATACCTTGCTATCAATATTAGATTTATTATTATCAGAGCTAAAGCTAGGTGTAATTCTGGCAGCAAGGAGGTTGTTTGCTTTAGTTGTAGCTTTGGTCGGAGGCAGAAAATCGAGAGAAATCGAGTTGCTTGTGTGCCACGGCTGTGATGTGGGATGTCGCATTGCTTACTGGTGAATATCGCAAAAATAGATATGTTGCAATATTGGAAATAAACTATTTTTACATTCCACATCACTCGCTCCCAAGACAAATTTTTCACTGGCACTCCGTGTTTCCTCCATGTTTGTTTGTTTTTTTTACCCCTTGCTCGTGTGAATGTGCAAATGCAGGCTGCAGCCCTTTTTTAAAAGCAGCCACATTCCACTTGTCTCAGAAAATCGCTGTAAAACATGCACTGGAGCATGAGGGAAAACTTTTTGTAATACTTCTTGAAACATTTCTACCAGAATCCCTTTTTCAATGAATCTAGAATTGAATGGGTGTCTTACCTAAAGCAGCTTTCCTAGTGTTTCATTAATGCTGGTTCTTGGGCCGCTAGTGTTTTCGCATTTTAAACTTGTTCACTTTGTGTTAAGGGCCACGTTTTATTTTCTCCAGCTGAAGTTTTTACTCACAGCAGCACCACAGCGGCATCAATCCGAAGAAAACTGTATGTGTCAAGCAGATTACCAGTCTTTGGCAATGTGATTATCGTGCAGCATGGGATCCTGGGCCACTCCCAGGATTTTCGGCAACTGTAATTATCAAAATGCTTATGGGTTAGTGCGTGTATAATAAAATCCTGTTCTCTTCTTAGCCAGCTATTAGAAAAGGCATTAAAGTCTAATGGAGATGGCACAGATGGATGATTGTATAAGAGGGTGAGAGTAAATATCCATTGAGATTGAAATTTTTTTTTTTTTTTTAAGCTGTATGATATTTGGACCTTTGTAGCTGCAGCTATAAATCACCTTTGGTGCTGATGATGAAGATGAGGATGAGCACGTGGACATAATCGCTTAACATTTTATATTTATATTTGTATTAATGTGACTGTTCTGATATGTTATTGTTTCTATAGTAACATAACACAGGTGAACACGCCGCATGAATTAATTTAAAAGCCGTGTGTAGGTGTTTTCTGTACGGAGATGTAACAATTATGGAAGGAGTCTCCAGGGTCCAGGAATAAAACATTATACCACCTGGTGGTGGTAACAGTGACTGATTGGTTTCCTATAACAGCATGCCCAGAAGTATTTTATTATTTAAGAGGTGACATCAAGGTTGCGGATCATATTTCACCCCTAGTGCTTAACTTTTTGCTTTATTTTCCATTCTCAAGCAAAGTACATTGGCTGCTATGTAGACGACACACACAAGAGGGCGCTCAGAGGCATCTCCTTCTTCGACTACAAAAAGATGACTGTCTTCCGCTGTCAGGACAACTGTGCTGAGAGGTTTGACTTTTCAACTTCCACAAAACACGCATGCATATTATTTAATGCATATTATGATCTTTTGTTTTGTGCTTGTTCACTTAATGCATGCTTAATGAGTCCTAGCTAGAGTTCTCTATACATGAAGAGAGTTTTACGATAAAGCTCTGAGTCTAATTTTAGTCACATTATGCTTAATATATACTAATTATGACTCATATTTCTATATTAAAAGCTGGACATGTTTCTAGATATTATAGATTTATGCATAAACACAAACACACACACACACTGAATGCACATTTCTAACACAGTCAGACTACACATTATTTGTGAACGCTGCATCAGAACCAAGTATTCAGCATTAGGTCATGTGACTTATCCCTAGTCACTGATTTACTATATGGTTGCAAGTAATGATCAATAAGATGATTTCAGCTAATACTAATCAAAAAACCTTTCAAATAATTAGACATCGACTGAGATTAGATGTTCTCTTTTTCTTTATTTCTGTTCTGCTTTAGTATGTTCTGCTCACAGTGGTTTCAAGAGTTTAAAGAGAGAGAGCTTGGAGAGCTAAGAGAGCTTGGTCCAGTGTACAGAATTTATGTTACATTTGTGTTTGTAAAATTTTTTGTTTGTTTGTTTTTGCCATTAGTAACATTAGACACATTTTTCATAAAGAGTGAGCCTTCATACAAATGGCGTTCTACAGCTGATATTAAGAAACACACTCACACACACACACACACACACACACACACACTCATGCTTTGCTTTCCCAAGCATCCACCTATGTTCAAATGCACAACTCAATCAGTCTGATTACACCAAATTTCAGTATAAGATCATATGACTTTTCCAAGGTATCTGATTGGCCAGATAGTGGACTGAGCAATTAGAGGATTTCAAGTAACTAACACAGAGTACACAGAAAAGCACACACGCACACACACACACACACACACACACACACACACACACAGATTTCTTCTATGAGAAAGCAAACTGGCAATTTTGAGCCCCGCCCACAAACGACCCCAGAGTCAGTACTAGACTGTGTAAAAATACCATAAGTCTGTACACAGGGGTTAACCGACAGCCTACAGTCCAGATGCAGACTCAGCTAAGTATTTCAGTAGAACAAACCTAGTATTTGGAAAACATACTGTACCAGAGACAATAAATGTATGAAAATAAATTATATGTGTATAAAAAACCACAGTGTGGCTCCTGTAGAAAATCCTCGCTTATGTAAATGCATTTAGCTGAAGGCACCTCATCAGACTAGACATTAGCTACAGGGCTAGAGAGGTCGGAAAGGGAAGCGTTTTTACAGGTTTTCGTTTTATTTACACTCTTTGGTCTCATTTAAAAGATTTTTTTTAACTGTTTGACAGATGATTGGAAAGAGACGTGACATTTATTATCCAGATCAAGTATGTATCTCATCCGTTCAGAGTCCTTGACCCTAGTCTAAAGTGGCATTGTGACGCATCACTACGAAACAAAACATAACCACTTCAAATCGTCTTACGTATAGCCATGAGCCAGTCATTAAGCATTAAATTTAATGCCATGTTAGTTGCTTGTTAGTTAAAAGATTTTTGTAAGCAAGAATATTAACTGGACCTTTTCAAATACTATTCCTTTGCCATGTTCTGATGCTTTGGGGGGCGGGGGTTTTCTTCATTTTTCACATTTATATGTAGCATCTTGCCTGTTTATAGTTCTTTATTATTTATCTGTTTCAATCTTATGCATCTAAAAGCTCTGTTGTATTTTCAATGTAGCAGTTCACTTGTTAAGAATTTGCAAACAGGAAAACGTCCATTCACTTTGCACACAGTTGGTGGAAATATTTTATAATATGGAAGTATTTTCAGAATGTGCGCAACGTTTTGCTGTCATTGTACCGCAGCACTAACACTGCAAAATTGTGTTGGAAAGTTAGCAGTTTAGCAGTACTAAAACATCCACTTCTCTAAATGTGTCTCTCTATAGTACAGGTGTGCTGTGGTGAAAGACAGGAAAAGATTAAATTAGCTCCCCTTATTGACTGACACCACTTCATCATAATATCAAAAAGATTTTCGCTGTATTTTTTTCTAACTGGTCGGACTTACAGTTGTAACAGAGACTCTCACTTCATCTGTCTCTCTATCAAGGCCACAAACTCTCTCCATCCATCTCTTTATCAATCTATCAGTAGTGTCTTTCAAACACTAAAACTATTATATGTATCTTATTTTATGTGACATCTCAGATCAAATCCTTCCTTCATTAATATTATTATTATTATTATTATTAGTAGTAGTAGTAGTAGTAGTAGTAATGGTGGTATTAGTAGTACTAGTAGTAATAGTATGTGAATGTGTGACATCTGTAGGCAACTTGTGTCTTAACTCGTTCCCTCCATTTTAAGGGGCTACTTGTACTCTGGCCTGGAATTTGGAGCGGAGTGTTACTGCGGCCACAGGATCCAGGCGGCGAACGTGTCAGACAACGAGTGTAACATGCCGTGTAAGGGTGAGAAGAGCAAGCTGTGTGGAGGAGCCAACCGCCTGTCCATCTACAGACTGGAACTGAGCCAAGAGTCAGCACGGAGATGTGAGCAATTACACACACACACCTCTAGCCAAGCAAATTGCTGTATGCATGGACGTTCATGAGTTACATCATCAATAAAGATCAGTGAGAATGTTCCAGAAGCAGCCATGCAAGCCCAAGCCATGACACTACCTCCACCATGCTTCACAGATGAGCTTGTATGTTTTTTTATGTTTATATGCACAAGTATAAACACATATGCATGCATACACAGTCCACAGTCCCCTCCGAAACTATTGGAAAAGCAAGGCCAGTTAATTTGTTTGTGCTTAGAGATTTGGGTTTGAGATCAAAAGCTGGATATGAGATGAGAATTTAGGATTTCAGTTTTTATTTCCTGGTATTTACATCTTGATGTGTTAAACAATGTAGAACATAGAACCTTTTGTATCAGACCACCCAATTTTTAGTCGAGCAAAAATATAGAAACAGATCAGCCTTGAATTAAATTAAAGTAAATAAAGTGAATAATAACCAAATAATATTTGGTTGCATATCCCTTGCTTGCAACAACTGCATTAAGTCTGTGACACATTGACAACATTGACAAAATTGTTGGTTTCTTCATTTATCATGCTTTTTCAGGCTTTTATTGCTGTTGTTTGTTTGGGGGGGGGGTTCTCCCTTCAATCTCCTCTTCAGAAAGTGAAATGCTGCTCAGTTGTTTTAAGGTCTGGTGATTGACTTGGCCAGTCTAAAACCTTCCACTTTTCCCCCTGATGAAGTCCTTTGTTGAGTTGGCAGTGTGTTTTGGATCATTGTCTTGCTGCATGATGAAGTTCCTCCTGATTAATTTGGATGCATTTCTCTGTAGATTTTCAGACAGAATGTTACCGTAAACTTCTGAATTCATTCTGCTGCTACCACCATGAGTTCCATCAGCAATAAAGATTAGTGAGAATGTTCCAGAAGCAGCCATGCAAGCCCAAGCCATGACACTACCTCGACCATGTTTCACAGATGAACTCGTATGTTTTGGATCATGAGCAGATCCTTTCTTTCTCCACACTTTGGCCTTTCTATCACTTTGGTAGAGGTTCATCTTGCTTCCAGAACTTTTGTAGATCATCTCTGTATTTCTTTGCGAATTCAAATCTGGCTTTCTGATTCTTACTGCTGATGAGTGGTTTGCATCTTGTGGTTTGGCCTCTATATTTCTGCTCTCAAAGTTTTCTTCGTACGGTGGATTGTGATACCTTCACCCCTGCCCTGTGGAGGTTGTTCGTGATGTCACTGACTGTTGTTTTTGGGTTTTTCTTCACAGCTCTCACAATGTTTCTGTCATCAGCTACTGGTTGTTAGTACATCAGTGATTTCTTTTTCAGGACATTCCAAACCGTTATATTGACAATTTCCAATGTTCGATTTTCCGTCTTTTTCTCAGCTTCAAAACGGCTTGCTTTTCTCCCATAGACAGCTCTCTGATCTTCATGTTGGTTTATCCTTTTTAGCAACAAATGCAGTCTTCAAGGTGAAACTGAAGGCTAAAACCAAGCGTAGACATTCAGAGATGTTTATTGTTTATGCAGTCAATATTACAAGAAACACCTGTATTTTTGCTCGCCTACAAATTGGGTGGTCTTATACAAAATGCGCTACGTTCTATGTCGTTTAACACGTCTACATATAAATACCAGGAAATAAACAACAAAAACAAATGAATAAGCCTTGCTGTTCCAATAGATTCGGAGGGAACTGTACATGAATGTGTGTTTCTAAATGCAATCGTGTGTGTGCGTGTGTGCGCATGTGTGTGTGTGGTGGAAGTGTGAACTCTGTCTCGCACATGAGAGATGCAGCAGTTTGACACAAAGCAGACACACACACACACACACACACACACACACTTAAAACTAACACATAAACAATATTTGCAGTTTCAGCATTAATACTGCTAACATCATTTATAAATGATTACCATATTATCTGTTAGCATATTTAAATACATTTTAGCATGTTATCTTTAGCAAGTGTGAATGCTACTAACGTTAATAATTAGTGTCTATGACAGCGCTAGTCCAAGCCCAATGTCTTAGCCAGACCTGAATATTAATGCTCATAATAGTGCTATAAGATATTAGCATTAATATTAGCTTGTAGCTTGTTAAACAATCCTGAACTCAGTGTGCGGTTAGCTCGTGGTTCAGTGTTAGCGTGTACTAAAACAAGGAAGCGATTAGTAAACACGTTTAGCCATGGAAACATGGCTGACGAATATGGATGTATTTTCCAGTGTGATGGAATCGCGTGTAAGCAAAGATCAGTGTGTGTGTGTGTGTGGTTTGGCAGTACTGATTTATTATATTTGCAGTCCGTGTTTTTTTCTCAGTGCTGCGGTTTCGGAAACCGTTTCTGGTTTAAATGTTTTTCGGTCGGGAATGAAAGGGAAGAAACGTGTGTACGTGTGTGTGTGTGTGTGTGTGTGTGTGTGTGTGTGTGAGACATTCAGAACAGACCGGTCTTGATTGTACTGAGTGACTCATCACTGGGTCGATAGGGACGGAGCATAAGGTACATTCGATTAGCAAAATGACCACATGACGTCACTCCAAAAATTGCTATGCTAGCAAACTCTAACAGCCAGCAGTTAGCTCTGCTAAGCCAGCAGTTAGCTCTAATGTTAGCTAACGTCACAGCAAACCTGGTTGTAATTTCATGCTAGAATAGGTTCTCTAAAGCTAGCTAGCTATAAATCTAGCATACTAGGCATTCTCAAAAACAGTGCGCTATGTAGTGAATAGGGTGCAACTACTTAACATTAGCTAGCTAGATAGGTACTGCTGGAGAGGTAAGGTTAATGAAGGCTAAGCAACCTAGCAAGCTAGCTAGGTAACATTACCACACCACATTTAATTAGCTTTGAATATAGTTTAGATCATGAAGTGTAATAAAAAAAAAAAAAGCTAAGTAAGAGGAAATTATAAGAACAAGTGGCGAGTTGTCTGATCAAATGTAATTTAAGCTCCGCCCTGATATTTACGCTCCGCCCTGTGATTTAAGCTCCACCCTTGTGAACTATAGTAATGAATGTGTTCTACAGGGCTCTGTCCTGAGCTACCATCAAAAGCAGCCATGTTGTGGTTGGTGTTGCCTGGAGCCTGTGGGTGTGTCCGAAACTGCGTGTGTGTGTGTGTGTGTGTGTGTGTGTGTGTGTGTGTGTGCATGTGTGTGTGTGTGTATAAACTATGTCATTCTACAAAGTGTTAAATTCTAGGGCAGCAGTATGTGGTTCGTAGCCCATGAACGAATAAAAGAGAATGGAAACAGATGGGTGGTGCTGAGAGATGCTGTTGTAGTGTGTGTGTGTGTGTGTGTGTGTTTAGTTGATGCTCTTTTGATGATGTCATCTTCCCACTTGTCTCCAGAACACTGAATAGAACAGGAGCTGATGGAAACACATGGCGCTGTTAAAGATGTGGTTTCGGAACATTAGCTTATTGTTGTTGAAGTGAGACTGTGTGTGTGTGTGTGTGTGTGTGTGTGTGTGTGTGTGAATTCCTTTAGCTTTGTTGTTTTAGAAAAGTGCTGAAATATTTTTGAAAAGTCTTTGAAATGAGCTCAGTCAGGGATGAGTCTGAGAATGACTGGATGAATTTTGGATCGTCTGGAATGATCTCGGATTAGTTCCTTCGTTTTCAAACCAACCCTCAATTGGGTTAATTGGGTTTGGGATTGGCTGTGTTAGTCTGGGATTAGTTAATTGGTGAAGGCATTGTTGATGTTAGTCTGGGGTTGGTTAATTGGATGTGGGGCTGACTGCTTTATTCAGCGATTTGTTCACTGGTTTTGGGATTGACTGTGTTAGTCTGGGATTGGTTAATTGGGTCAGGGATTGACTGTGTTAGTCTGGGATTGGTTAATTGGTTGGTTAATTAGTCTGAAATGGTATGTAGTTGGTTTTGTTTATCTGGGATCAGCTAATAGGGTCTGGGATTAGTCGTAGTGTGTCTGGAATCTTCCACACTGGTTTTATGATTGACTAAAGTAGATCTGGAATTAGTTGAAATGGTGTGGAACTGTGGGATCAACTGTGGTGGCGTGGAATTGTCTGGAATTAACTGTGCTAATCAGGGATCAGCCAAGTAGATCTGGGAACAACTACATTAGTGTGGAATTGATTGTTGTGCATCTAGAATCTTCTACATTAGTTTGAGGATCAGCTAAGCAGGACTGGAATGTCTTGGCTGAGGATCAGCTTTGCTTTTCTGGTGGTGTGGAAACCGGCAGGAATGAGATAGCTGTCTAGAATTGCGCGTGTTTGTCTGGGATTGACTATGCTAATCAGGAATCTGGGGACGACTCTGCTAGCATGGAATCAGAAATGCTGGTCTGAGATTGGTTAAGTGGGATCAACTAAATTGCTCTGGAATCAGTTGTATTTGGCATGGCATGACTTAGGCTTAGATGTTTTCCTTATTTTTATTTTAGTCTGTGATAGTACACCCGATATTCAGTATCCTAGTAATGCTATATATAGTTACAATGGTTATATTTCTGTTTTTGCTGTACATCTCACTGACCTCCGCTGAGTCCTTCTGTTTTTATATTCTGAATTTTTACGGCATCATGCAGTGACTGACGGATTTCACATTCTGGTGTGACATCATTACTGGGAAATTAAGTAAATATTATGAAGCCATGTTCAGTTCAGTTTATCTGGCAGCAGATGGCAGCGTATACACACGATACACATTTTACTGTTTCACCTCTAGAGGGCAGTGGTGCATTTCTTTCTCTCGCGCTCTCTCTCTCTCTCACTCACTCACTCACACACACACACACACACACAGTTTCACTGAACTTGGAATTCAATTTGTTATTTTCTTTCATTCCAGCAAACGTTTACAAGCAGTTATTTGGGTATTTCCATCTGTAGAGCATACATATTTAACACAGGAGGCCAAGCTTTTAATATCGAGGCAGCGAGCACAACCCAATTGTGGGATATTAAAGGAATCATTTTTATTTTATAAAAAATGCCTGTTTACAGGAGGCCTACTTAAAAATGAATGCTGGCAGATTTACACAAACGCCTTGTGTAGGACTGAGCCAGAGAGAAATTCTTATTTCAGGTCCTCTGATTTGTGACAGCAGTCTGACAAGAAGCGACATGCCTGAGAAAGGGTGGCAGACAGCATGCCGGGGGGTTGGGTGCTGGGGTTGGGTGTTGTGTGATGAACGAAAGGAAATGATGGAGAGATCAGATCTGAGCGCACTCGTTACAAGACTGAACGTGTCTCAGTGAGAATACGGCCCAGCCGGACTTGGGAGCTCTGAGCAAACTGGAGGGAACAAGGACATCCAACATCACAGCGTTAGTAGCTCATCTGATCTGGGATCAGCTGGAATGCCCTTAGATATGTCTGGATTAGTCTGGGATTAGCTGTGATGTTCTGGATTGGCTGATTGAGTCTTGGGTCACTCTATTTGGACTGCGGTCATCTGTGTAAATCTTGAATTGGCTGGTTTGGTCTGGAAATTACTGCACTGGACTGATCTGAAGCAGATGGATTGGGATTGATTGACTTGTTCTGGTATCATCTGAGCTGTTCTGGGATTGGTTGGATGGCTCTAGATTTGCTGATTGAGTATGGGATTGGTTGGTTTGGTCTGGGAACATCTGTGTTCTTGAATCTGCTAGATTGGAGTGGGCCAGCTTGCCAGAGCTGGGATTGTTTGATTTGGTCTGGAAATGTTTGTGTTGTTGAATCTGCTTGAGTGGCCTGAGAACAGCTTGGTATATCTTGGCTTGATTTGTTCTGGAATCAGTTTATTTGTCTGGGATCAGCTGGTTTGGTCTAGTAAGAGTTGTGCTGATCTGGGATTGGCTGTGTGAATCTTGGGTTGTAGTCCTGGATTGGCTGAGCTAGGCTGGGAACGGCCCTGTTGATCTGGGAGTTGGTCTGGGATTGGATGTTTAGGTCTGGGAATCTTAAATCTGGTGGATTTGTCTGAGCTCAGCTTGATAGATCTTGGATTAGCTAGTTTGGTCTGGGATCAGTTGATTTGTTCTGGGAATAGTTGTGTTAATCTGGGATTGGCTGCAATTAGGCTGGATCTTGGTATATCTGGGATTGGCCGCCTGGGTCTTGAGGTTGGAAGATTTAATTCGGGAATGGCGTTGTAAGCTTTGAGGTTGACTGTGTGGATCTTGAGTCAGCTGAATTGGTCTGAGATCAACTTGGTAGATCTGTGATCTGCATGAACTAGGCTGGCATCAGTGAGATTTTAATTTTAATAAATGGGGAGAAAAAAAGAGAGTGAAGGAGTGGATTAGAGAAGAAATGAGCCAAACTGCGTGGAGTTTCAGAGAGATGAGCAGAGAAACCTGCCTCATGTATCACAGGCTTATTTCATGACACATCTGTGATCTGTTGGATCTTGTTGGATCAAGTAATGACTGGAGTGACCTGGACAGACGAAACTGGTTTGGGATCTGGGATCTGGAATCTGCTCGTTTTGCAACCAACTTTGTTCTGGGATCGCATGGTTCGGTCTGGAATCAATCAACTTGTCCTGAGATCAATCTCTATCTGTCAGTCTAGGGTGGATTGGATGGGTCTGATATATGTTTAGTCTGATCTGGAATCAGCTCGGACAGATCCTTAATTCTGATTGGTGGAGATTTTTGTGCTGCATCACCTACTGAACTTGTATTATTAATTAAACAGACTGAGGGATGCGAGCCAGAACCGAGCAAATATCAGAGGAGATAAAGTCTGTCTATACCAACTTAGCCTCGGGACGTGTGTGTGTGTGTGTGTGTGAGTGTGTGTGTGTGTGTGAGTGTGTGTGTGTGTGTGAGTGTGTGAAGAGCACATTAGACCCAGACTTCTCTGCCCTTGTTTATTGATGTGTGTTATGACGGCTTTCTAAATTAGCCATCAAACCACCGTTCTGTTATCATGTCTTTAGGCAATGTGTGTGTGTGTATGTGTGTGAGATGGATCATAAGGTCCTTAGGCACTTGTGTGTGAGAAGGGGCACAGGATCATTGCTGGGGTTGCAGAGAGAGATTGTGTCCATCCATAGAACTGTTTGTGTGTGTGTGTGTGCGTAAGGACAGATGATCTGTGATAGCTCTCCACAGTGTGGACAGAAGTGCTGAGTGGAGTTATTGCAGGTATATGAGGTGGTCAATGCTGACACAGCACACACGCACACAAACACACACACACACACACACACACACACACACCTTATACATGACTTATAACTTGTCACAGCTCAATACATAGCATTAACATCATGTTACCTCACAATTCCTCATTACACTGAGTGTTGTTGTTGTTGCTGTTGATAGCATTAGCTTGTTATCTTGTTAGCATGACTATTTCTCTGAATACCTCATTATCTTTAGCATTAGCTTAACCATGCTAAGATTAGCATGTTTTCTTCATACAGTGCCTCATGCTATACGGACATTAAAAGCACAGTGCTCTATCACTTCAGTGTTGAGGTATTAAAGGTGTATTCAGTGTTAAAGGTGGGTGGAGCTGTAGCTGGACTTAGCGACAGCAGGTATTATACAGAGCTAGCGATATGCTACAGCATAATATCGATATCGTGACTAGGGACTTTTAAAACACTCCATTAATACTCACAGTAACCTCTAGCTGACTGGATGTTTTATGCTAATCATTTACGTCTACAATTTATCACCTTTTAAAATGAACAAAAACAACAGCTAGCGTTTAGCGTGGGTGGTCACGATGAGTTAGCAAGAACTTCATAACTGTGCTGTAAATTTAATCTTTTTATTACATTTAAAAAATGACTAAAGCGATGGGGAAAATCGCAGTTATGCTAACATAATAATCATAAGCGCTACATGTTTTCGGCTAATTAGCATGACACTGCTGTGGTGCCTCGGTGTGCAGGTAAATAGTCTGCGTTCTAGCACTACAAAGCTAATGCTAATCTGCTTAACTTTTTCAAAGAGGATAAACAGGTTATTAGCCGGAAGAGGAGAAGCAAGTCGTCCAACTTCGTCTTTGCTGCTTTCTGCTAGAGTCACGTACGAAAACATTGCAAACAAGACGCACTTTTTTCGGTAGCCAAGGGGTCGTGCTAAGGGGAAGTCAGCGAGAGTCAAGGTTTCACTCTGAAACTTTCCCTTTGATGTCGACTCAAAGAGTGGGTGTGTTTAGCTCCCTTTGAACATTTCTCTCTCTCTCTCTCTCTCTCACACACACACACACACACACACATACACACACTTTATGGGTTATACGGAGTGCTGTTGAAGTGATTTATTAGCCAAGAGGAGCACTAACGTGTCGCTTATTAGCTGCTAACATCATGAGAATAATGATATAATTAGCGGCTGCGAGATTGTAAATGTTAGCGTTAGCAGGTGTTTACCACATTAGCATGTTCCTCGTGTACAACATTAGTGTTAACATCGCTGCTACACTTCTCCTTGATTCCTCAGTATATCAGGATTTAGCAGAGACATTAGCTTGATAGCATTAACATCTTTCCCTTTCATTACTTCTTGACTGTATTCATGCGTTAACTGTTTTTCTCTTTGTATTTTTGTTAAGGTTAGCATGTTTGCCATTTGAGCCTCTTATTATTTGAAACATTAGCACTAGTGTGTAGTGTTGACATGTTTCGTTGTAACGCAACGTTAGCTTGTAGGCATTAACAGTGTTAGCATGCTTCTTCTCCATCGACTATGTAAAGCAACATTTAAAGATAAATGTTAGCGGATAATTCCTTCTTCATTATCCCTCAGCATCGGTGTTAGCATTATAGCTACGTTTCTCCTTGATTCCTCATTATATCAGGACTAACACGTGCTTGTTAGCACTAGCATCTTTCTCTTAATTATATGTTAAAAGCTAGCGTTAATGTGTTCTACATCTTTTTAATGATCTATCGTCATGGTGAGTGTTAGCATTAGCGTGTTTCAACCTAATGCCATTAATATGTCAATTATTCTGAGGGTTAGCTTTGTAAAGTTCCCTCATGACCTCTCAGTGACAGTTGTGTGTTAGCTAAAATGATTACATACGTATCCACGGCTACTGGAAAAGTGGGCGGGCACTGTTCCTTTCAGCTCCTCCTGTGATCCTTTAACATCACACATTTAGCTTTAACATTAAACAGTTAGCGTTAGTGTGTATCCTCTTTAATCGTTTATGTTGGGATTAGCATGACTTGAATTAGCGCTGATACTGAAGTCCTGGAAAGTTTTTGTTTTTCTTCCATGCAGATTATGTGTGTGTTAGCTCTAGGCGACACTAATAACCTGTTTATTTATTTACAGAAACTATTGGCTAGTTATCAAAGAACAAACTGTTATATAAACTAATAACATTAGCATATTAGCATTAACACCTTACCTTTTAATTAATTTATATGTTAAGAGCTAGCAATAACGTGAGTGTGTAAGCATTGCTCCTTTATTTCCTAACACTTGCGCTAACAATAGTGTCATAGCGTTAGCATGCTTCATCTTTTTGGATTGTTTACGGTAGCATTAGTGTCAGCGTGTTTCATCTCAATCTCCTCATGGTCCCGAGCATCAGCGCTAACGTTAGTGCATTAGCATCAGTGTGTTTCCTCTCAGTCCCTAATTATATTGCGCATTAGCGCATTTCGGCGTTTACAGTGGCATTTATCGTTAGCTTATTTCCCCTTAAACCCTCATTATGTTTAGCAGTTACGGTAGCATTAGCGTGTTAGTGTTGTTACAAGAGCTTAAAGGCTTTATGAGGCTCTTTAAAGCCACATTTCACCAGAACATTCCGGAAATTCATTCCATTCAGCGCGTGGGTTTTTCAGGCTTTTTGTTTTAGTGTTAGCGTGTTAACGTGTTAGTGTGCATATGATTCGCTTATGGTGCCGAAATGATCCTTCTGATTCACATTAACGACCTGCTAAAAAATAAGAAAAAAGTATTTAAGGGAGGTGTGTGTGTGTGTGTGTGTGTGTGTGTGTGTGTGTGTGCATATTTTGTCAAGCTAGCACTCTTTCCGCTCTGCAATCTATCATCATACATTTAAGGTCACCATTAATGTACACACACTCTCGCTCTCTCTCACTCTCTCTTTTCTCTCTCTCTCTTTACTCTCTTGCTGTCTCTCTCTCTCTCTCACTTCTCTTTCTTTCTTTTTTCTCTCCTCTTTACGCTCTCTTTTCTCTCTCTCTCTCTTTTTTCTCTCTCTCTTGTCGCGCTCTCTCTCGCTCTCTCTCTTTTCTCTCTCACTCTCTCTTTTCTCTCTCTTCTCTCTCTCTTTATGCTCTCTCTCTCTCACACAGACATACACTCTCTCTCTCTTTCTCTCTCTCTCACACACACTCTCTTTCTCCCTCGCACACACACACACACACACACACACAGTGGTAAAAATCTATAAGGGAACTTTATTGCTTGTGGCTGAGGATGGAAAGTAATTACAGCTTTTATAAGGTTATCAATTCCTCCGACTTCATTTCTATTGATCGGAGCAGTTTATACCACAGCATAGATAATCGTCAGAGTGTGTGTGTGTGTGTGTGTGTGAGCTGATAACTCTGTGCCAGTTATCTGCTCCCTTATATAGGAATAAACCGCTCTGTGTGGAGATGTTACAGGAAAATAATCAACAACAGGGTGGTGTGATGAAGCAGACGTTGATTAACAGCACATCCCCAAGTGTTTTATTCCTCTTACACCTCAGCAATCTGTCAGCAATTACCATTTTAATCATTAAAGGAAAAAAAACCCGATTGGCAGTTTGTTCAGAAAAAAAAAGCGTCAGTTCAGTCTAACACGAGCTAGCATTAGCATATTAGCATATTACGGTGTTCAAGTTACAGACTAGCATGCTAACCTTTCTCATTTCTAACAGAAATAAAGTGGGGACATTTTTTAAGAAACTGAAATATATGAGTAAGATTAGTATTTAAAAACTGTTTCCACTTTTCATCGAATTAGTTGTTGTTAGCAGCTTACACGTTAGCAACCTTAGCCTTGTAGCTCCAGTACAAAACTAACAAAGCGACGTCCGCATACCGAGCACGTCTCAGCCGGTCGACTGGTTGATTTGTGGTGAAGTTCTTGAATTGTAAAATTCTATTCAAATTTGATCTGAACTGTTTCTTTTTAACGCTCCTCAGGAGTGGAGAGATGGGGGGAAAATCTGGATTTAATCCTCGCTGTTTAAAATCCAGCCTCTGGACGCACACACACACACACACACACACACACACACCACACACACTGCTGCTTAATGAAAAATAGAAAGTGACTCCAATCCGCCATAAGCTTCTTTGCTTAATCACGTTAATGTGTGTTATTAAACCGCCGAACACTTGCAGGCTTTATTTCCAGATGTTGTGAAGAAAAGCCTCATTTTACTCACTTTCAATGTCGCTTCATTACACGCGGCCGCATCAATATAAATAATATATCGAATACAAACACGTCTTCATTTTCCCTGTCTAAAAACAGTTCAGCTCTTGGTCTGTTTTTAAACTGAACATCAACAGTGAAACAGCACTCAGTCATTGTGTCAATTATTAAACTTCGCTAATGCTTTTTAAAGATATCCTTTGAATCATGACGAAGCACCATTTTGGTTTTTTTATGCTCCGAAGATCTAAATCACAACCATTAAACATGCAAAAAAAAGAGACAAAAAACTTATTTTACAAATTATAGTGTTAGCATTTTTATTTACTTTTTAGGAGCACATGCAGCTAGTAGTAAGCGTTGTGATCTCTTTTGAAGCTCATGTAGATAATATTACCATGGTAGCCTTCTTTCATCATGCTAGGATAAGAAATATAATAGCATTACATGCTTTTGTTACCTCTATGTTGGACTATTGTGATAGTATTGCGATCAAATTGTGCAGGCTCTTTATTAGTACCTATAATAATGAAGGCTACAGCAGGAGGCAGAGTGTTTCATGGAACAACCATTTAAAATTTCAAAGTGTTCGGGACTTGGACACAGACTTGCTCTTTGAAAACTTATTTGTTTAGTTTGTTTGTTTCGGTAAGAACGCCATGTACCATGTGGGCGGAGCCAAACAAATATTAACCAATAAATGATAACTGGGCTAACATAGAACTTTATGAGGGCATTATGTACGAGTAACATGTCTGTGATAATAGTTAATAGTTAATAGTGCTGCATGTCTGCTGTGATAATAGTTAATAGTGCTTTTTACCACATCAAAGCAGTGAATTCGTGTTGATTTGGAAATAAAAGAGAATACACACCCCAGAGTCTATGGTCTTGGCGAACTCTCTCTAGAACTTGTGGGAGCAGAGCTATCGGGGGAAAGCATATAGACGTGACCTCGGCCACGTGTGCACCATGGCGTCCAGCCCCAATGGTGCAGGAGGAGTGAGGGCGAACCACAGCGGGCAGTGTGTTGTC
>JANDJT010000124.1:16318837-16333069 GCA_024331685.1 Stegophilus panzeri | reverse complement strand
AATCAATTAACCTACATGATTAAGGGTGGAAGGGGCCATGCGAGGGCAACCGGAAGGAGGAAGAAAAAGGACGAGGGAAACTGAGCAACCTGACCTTGCTACATTAGGACGAGACCTTGTTGTGGTAGGAGAAGACGTTGTTTGTGTGTGTTGAGTTAGGAAGAGACATTGCTGTTTGTCTTGCACTCATTTACAAATAAAGTTCAACAGATTCAATATTCCAACTTCTTTCCTGTTCCTCACACTGAGTCTAATTATTGAGTAAACACACTCATCATGTGACAGATTGTGTGTGTGTGTGTGTGTGTGTGTGTGTGTGTGTTCATACAACTGGTGGAGTAGCTGTTTCCTCTGAAAGTCCTTGGTCCCATTTTAAAGTGATTTATGCTAAAGGGATTTTTTTTTCAATGCAATATTATGATCTTTTAGCAGGGTTTGGCTGAGACTGTTTCTGACCTTTCTATGTTATTCACACTCTGTGACATTTGAGCAGAACTCTACAAGCATTAATTCCTACAGGCATCAATCATTTTAATCACTTTAATCGGTCAAATCAGTTCAATACAGCGATGACGCTACTTTCTGTATATTTTTTTTTGTTTTGTTTTTTTTTGTGAGGAGCCTTTCTTGGGAGGACTTTCTCTAGTGTGAGTGTTTTGTAATAGTCAGTTCCACATTCTACAACAGTAAATATAACTATAAATGGATAAAAATAAGCACAGTGTGTCATTCATTAATGAGCAAAAAGCTACATTGACAGATTGCTTTGGTATAAGAGGAACAGAACATTTTGGGACATGCTGTTATAGGAAAATAATCAACAATGGTATAGTATCGTGCCCCCTGACATGAAGCGGAGTCACTGTTACCATGCCAGCGTTGATTAACCACATGTACCAAATTGGTTTATTCCTCATGTTTTTTCATTATTGTTCAAACAAACCCACAATGGACTGATTATATATATATATATATATATACATGTATTTATTTATTTATTTATATGTTTGTGTTGTGATTGTGTTTCAGATGGGAGTGCCATCTTTAAAGGCTGTTTCAGGAGACCGGACAACATCACACTAGCACTTCCTGCTGCTGCTGTCATTCAGAACATGTCCGTGGAGAAGTGTGTTGACATGTGCACAGAGAAGGTTTGTGTGTGTGTTCTCACACATAAAATTTGCTTGGTTGTGTGTATATGGGTGTAGTATTTCTCGTAGTGGTTTTTTGTTGTTGTAATAACTGGAAATCAGTGAGCAGAAAAAAACTCTAGGGGACATGTCAAATGAGAAAAATCTGTGTTTTTGAGGTACTGCCAATGTGGGCATGTGGTGTACGTATATAGAAGCTGTTGTTTTAGCTCACTAAAAATTCATGCGCTCGCTTACATCTTTCCTCCAATAAAAGTCTTCGCTCAAGTCGGAAAATATGAACTCTTAATGTATGGAAGTAAAAGTAGAAAAACAATATAGGAAACGTCTGCCTCAGATCTTACACAGATTTTACTTACTGATGGTATTTTAGTTCTGCTTTCACCTAGGAATGTGCGAAAACATTATGTGACAAAGACAGCTGACTCGGGAACACGGGGAACTCGGGGTGAGATTGCACGTGAGCGGTAGTTGAAGGGAAAAAAAGAAAAGAAAGAAAATAGCAATTGGACCAATATGGCTTGGCTTCTTTTCAGCTGCTCTACATTTCATCTCCTGTTCCTACACACACTTTAGCTCAGAGAGAGAGTGAGAGAGAGGGCGAGCGAGAGCTTATTAATATTGCAGGAAGCTTGGTTTTACATCAGCTCACTCCATACACCATACACCATACACATACATTTTTTTTTTTTAAGAAAGAAATGACAACATATTGAAATATGTTGGATTTTTGTTGTTGTTGTTGTTGTTGATACCTGAGGTTATTTGTTTGTTTATCGAAGTTGGTAAGACCACACAATTGTTATTTAGGCCCTGATAAATGAAAAAAGAATTGACGGAGGGTGTACTTTATTATTTCCCCGAAGTCTGTAAGTGTCAATTAAACACGGGGGGGGGGGGGGGGGGGGGGGGGGNNNGTTTGTAGTTTAGTGTTTCATTAATTATCTACATTAATAATTATATCAATGGAAGGTCTTCACAAGGATAGTAAGATGTGTGTGTGTGTGTGTGTGTGTGTGTGTGTGTGTGTGTCTGTCTGTCTGTCTGTCCGTGTGTGTGCAGGAGTTTTCTCTGGCTGCTTTGGCTGGGATTAAATGCCACTGTGGTTTCCCCACTACTCTCTTCACCCTACATGAGCCTGAGGAAGAGGATTTGTGCCTTAATCGCTGTGCAGCGGAGGACTTTGAGAGCTGCGGCAATGACGACTACTTTATAGTTTACCAAACACAAGTGCAAGGTAATGGCAATGTAGTTGGACTGGAATACTTTGTCACTCAAGCCAAAGACAGAAAAGCACCATCTAATTTACCACCTAAATTTCCACTATTTCCATTTTCTGCACGTTTTCATGACTGGTTCATGCCATTGATCAAGCATTACCACAAGTCTGGTTCAAGATGCCTGTCCATTGTTATTAGCTTTTTCATTTTTATTACATTTACATTTTTTCTTTGTCAAGTGTCCTTGGGTTTTGGGAAGGTGCTACAGAAGTAAGAAATAAAACCGAGGCAAAGTCAGTGATGTTTATCTTCAGTATCTCTTGCAGTCACTGTTTTTGAGACTAATGCAGTGAACTCAGCTAATTTGTATGCTGATTTTACTTCAGCATGAGCTGCAATAAATTCTGACATTAATACACTAATTATGTGTTTATATTATTTTTAATGCAGAGGCATAGGTCGAATATAGTGCACAAGAATGTAGACATGCAATAAGAAAAACAATCGCATGAGATTAAAACCACACTATGAAAAAAACATTTTTTCTTTGGTGTATATGTATATAGTCTGTATATACATTATATGGGCTGACTGGCCAGTTTAGATCTGGGTTTAGATCTGCATAGTGACTCAGTGTTATTAAGACATATGATGACTTTCCTAAGCATGCATCTTTCACTTCCCTATTTTGCATAATGACGTTATAGCACATGAGTTTCACCACCAACTAAAGTCTCTCTAAATGTCCCAAAAATGCTGCCCATGCAGATTCATCCTTATTCAATTGCATTTTTGTTCTCATGTAGGCTTTAACATGGCTGATTTTTACCAAATTACCAAATGAATGTGAATATAAAATGAATACAGAGCTTTCTATAAGTACTGAGACAGTGGTTAAGGTCATTTTTCTGGTACATGCCCCAGCTGGAATAACTGGACTCAAGTGTGAAATCACTGAATCAAGTGTTCCAGGCATTTCTTCTCAGTCATATATGTGGTATTTATTGTTGTGGTCCATCACCCATCACACCGATCTACATAGATACCCTAATAAGCCCTAATTATAAAGATAATAATGAAGCAACCTCAAAATATACAAGTAGCGTAGCTTAAAGCTGTACCACAAAACACGCAAAGACACAATACCAACCAGATAATGAGACGATTAACTAGCAGTGACAGCTGGTCACAAGTAGAAAATTTTTCTTTATACAGTATCGGTAACTCAGTTTTACTGTTATGAAACCATTATGGATAAATCGTGTTACACATCATCTCATCATAAACATAAAACTATTATGCATACACATAAGAACACACATACTGAATTTTTATTTATTTTTTTTTTAAGTCAACCCCACAAAGCTTACAGGTCCATTAATGTAATTTGTAATTTAATTGGACAATCTTCGCTTAGTCTATTTACTTCTAGTTTCTTCTGCAAAGAAATTTTTAAACAACAGTGACTGAGAAAATAAATCACCTTGTTCACGTTTACTATAGCCTCTATTGTTAGCTATATTTGCCATGTAGTCACTGCAGAATTTTCAAAATAGTCATGATTTGAATGATCAGCTATATATGATTTATAGTGTGTACATTTTGGCATAACAATTCCTTTTATTGCAGTCTCTTTTTTTTATTCCTCCATAGACAATCGATGTATGGACCGGCGGTTCCTGCCCACACGTTCGAAAAAGCTGACGGCTTTAGCAAGCTTCCCTGGAGCTGGAAATACTTGGGCTCGCCACCTCATCGAGTTGGCCACTGGATATTATACAGGGAGTTACTACTTTGATGGTTCACTATACAACAAGGGTGAGTGTGGGCAGCATTTCTCACTGTTGGTGTATACAGTATCAAGGTTAACTACAACTTGTTCAACCTGTTCTCTTTGTCTTTAGATTTTTATTTTATTTTTTAAATCAATTAATTAATATATTAAAATACCAAAAATTTCATACCTTAGTGGAAATAATATTTATGGAAATAGACACAGAAAAATCCTTCCCTAAATAAAATATTTATCATTCTCACACAGACAGAATATAAACATTAAAATATCTGGCTCTGCAGGTTTTAAAGGAGAGAGGGACCACTGGCGTAGTGGCAGGACAATTTGCATAAAGACACACGAGAGTGGCAAGAAAGAAATCGAGGCCTTCGACTCCAGCATCCTGATGATTCGCAACCCCTACAAGGCCCTCATGGCTGAATTCAACCGCAAGTATGGCGGCCATATTGGATTCGCTTCTCAGGCCCACTGGAAAGGAAAAGGTGAGACTGAATATACAGAGGCGATTCTTGGACTGTCCAGGCCGCAGGAAGGGAAATCCATCTTGGCATTTTTTTCCCTTGTTGATGCTTTTATAAAATATCAATACGATGAGCCAACCTTAGGATAGCTGTCTGAAAGTGTTAGCGTTATATTCTGCATGCTAGATGTACCGCTAGATCGAGCTTCCCAATTAAAGAATCATCGTTATGTCATGTGGGCTATAACAAAATACTTTTAGTAAAATGTTGGGTTTTGTACTCTGTATAGCTATACTTTAAAAGGCCAAGCTTTGAACAAAATGTTGAATTCCACTACGAAAGCTATCTAAATTATTCAAATGACATGCTTCAAACGAAGTGCCAAACTATTGCTTACTTATTTTGTAATTAGATGATCTCCACCACTTACCAGGGTTTTGCTTCCTCTTTTCAACTTCTTGTTGTTTTGCTTCTTTATTTTCTGTTTTCCAAACAAGTTCCCTTCCATTTGAGAAGCAAAAAATAAACTTGCACAAGTCCCACACGTGAGTGAGATGGGGCCGCTTTAGGGGGATTCCTCGTATAGCATTGTACGTTACCCATCTGTGGATTTTGGGGCGAGTTTTATATTTTGAGTGCTGACATTTTCATGAACTCAGTGTCTGCCTTCAGGGCGCCCCTCAAAACTCATTTCAGAACATGTTATGCCTGCCATTTGTAATTTGTCTTAGGCAATGTTAGAATAAATAAGTTTTCGGGACTTGAGTAACACTAATACTGATGTAATTTTGTTATGTTTAATTTTAAACACTACCTCACTACTTTCACTTCTTATTGTTTCCAGTGAATGATAGGAAATGGCTCTGTGATTTATTCTCAGTGTGATTCACACCTTTTCACAGTTTTTGGGGCTTGCCTACAGTTTTATGTCTTTCCTACCTTACCTTTTCCAGAAAAATTCAGTCCAGGACTTTGTCACTATCATCAGGTACACACCAACTGAAGAAAAATCATTAAAAAGAATGGAGTTCCTTGCTTCAGTACAGTTCCAGAGACTTGTCAAATGCCAAAGAGCACTAATTCTGTTTTGGTCGTCTGTCTTGGGCTTACTATGATTTTTATGTTTTATGTTGTTGTTGTTTTTTCCCCTTTGTCACCCATCCATAGATTAACAGTTAATTTGAAATCTTCTTGTTGGATGTTGGTTCACCCAGTAAATGTAAGTGGTCATTTATGAAAGGGAAATTGTTTATGCGATGGACAATAAGAGAACACCAACAAGGGTAGGGCTATGAATCATGAATGATGATGGACTATTAAAGAAACAGACTATTAAAGTTAAAGCTATCAGTTATGGGGAAATCACCTTGCCTGCATATTTACACATCTAATAATATGAATTATTTATTACAAACCACTGGTTTGTCCTTTGTCTATAATAATTGAGTTATAATAAATTCTAATCAGTAATACACAATTTATTATTGTTGCCTTTCTGAATACCTTTATTTATCATAAGAGCTTTATTTATTATTATTTATTTATCATAAAGCACTTTGAGTTGTTTAAGTAATCTGGTAGTTTTGTTTCAAAATGGGGAAATTGTTTCAGTGGGGAAATTTTTTGGAAATACCCCCAGCAGCACTGGGCTTCTTTTGCAAAACTTGTGTCTGTGTAGTATACCTGGGTGATTCCATGATTGGGGTTCCATTTGTGACCCACAGATATTACATTTACTAATATGTATGTAAAGTAAAGACACACAGCGGAATCAGAATCAAATTGCTCAAAGGATCAAAATTCCAAACATTAAAAAAGGGGGTTCCAATGTAGTTGTTTATTTATGGAGGCACATAAGGGATATACTGAGGCAAAAGGCTGTTGGAGTATCTTTTGGCGATGAAATAAAGCTCAGCAGCATACATGGTGAAGGCCTTAAACTGGAATGGCATTAAAGCTGAAGATGGAAAGGCATTATCCAGTTATGCACCCTTTCTTCGAGGACGCTGCAATCTGTCACAGAACTTGCAATACATGGAAGAACTCAACCTACCCTCTAACCTAAGGCTTATTGTTTCAAAACTCCCTCATCAGTTAAAAGAAAGGTGGAGTTCTGCAGCATTTGATATCCTGGAGCAAAGGAAAACAAAGGCTATCTTCTGTGATCTTGTTAACTTCATGGCAAGGCAGGCTAGAATTATGCAAGATCCTCTTTTTGGTGGCATACATAAACCATTCTCCAGTAAGAGGGTGATGCAGGCCAAGTCTGTGTCAGACCAGCTTGCATTTAAGTCGAAGAGCAAGAGCAGTAGCTTTGCCAGCACAGTGGGAGCTGCACCTGATAGACCTGTTGAGCTTTCTGCAATAGAGCACTTCAAAAAGAAAGTCCTGGATGACAAGCCAATTTTTTCTAAATTAACAATGGTGCACATGTCATATATTCATGTGAAGAGTTGCTATGCAAGTCTCATAATGAGCATGTGGAATTACTGTGCATAAAGGGCATTTGCTTTGGATGCTTAGATAAAGGGTATATGAGTAAAGATTGTGAAAGGTGCCTTAAATGTTCTGTGTTCAAAAAGCCACCCAAGCATTCTGAACATTCAGAAGACTAACGGTGAACATCAGAAGAAGGAACAGAGAGGAAATGGGTCTGAAAAGGCTGTGAGCAGTGGACTTATATAGCTGGAAAAATAAAGGCTTGGAATACAGAGAATTCATGGACTGCATTTTGAAGTGTGGACATGCTGAGCTTGTACCTGAAGAACAACTGAAACTGAAGAATGGAAAGGGGCAGTACATACCTTACCACAGGGTCTATCATCCCAAGAACGCTTGTGGGTGGTGTTTGGTTGTACTGCATCATATCAAGGAACATCTCTCAACAGTGAACTTATACAAGGTCCAAACCTTACAAATTCTTTGATTGGAGTCCTGATATTCTTTCACCTTGAGAACATGGTTATCATGGCTGATGTGGAGAAGATGTTTCATCAAGTCAAGATCCCAACAATCATGTAGATTTCCTTCATTTTCTGTGGTGGAAGGATGGGGACATCACTCTACCTCTCATGAATGGTTGTTCACCTGTTTGGGGCATGAACACAAGATCATCATCTAGTTGTGCCAGCTATGCCCTGAGAACAACAGCCAAGGACAGCAAAGGAAGTTTCTCAGTTGAGGCAACCAGTACAAATCTGAACAAGTTTTATGTGGATGACCTGTTGAAGTCTGTTGACACAGAAGCCTGTGCCATTCATCTTTACCAGGAATTGAAGGCACTTTTTCAAATTAAAACCTCCAATTGCACAAAGTAACCAGTAATAACCGAGTAGTTCTAGCTTCCATTTCTGAGGCTGAAAAGTCAAAGGAGGTGAAGGACCTTGACCTGGTCATTGAAGACCTAAATGGTAAATGGTAAATGGCGCACTTATATAGCGCTTTTATCCAAAGCGCTTTACACTGTGTCTCATTCACCCATTCACACACACACCAATGGTAGCAGAGCTGCCACGCAAGGTGCTAAGTTGCCATCGGGGCAAGGACACTTTGGCATGTGGGGTCATGTGGGCCGGGAATCGAACTGCCAACCCTACGATTAGTGGACAACCCGCTCTACCACCTGAACCACAGCCACTGCCACCTACCTGTGGAGCAAGCTCTTGGTGTGCAGTGGTGTGCTGAAGAGGTTGTCTTTAAGTTCCATGTGTCCCTCAAAGATCAACCATGCACTAGGTGAGGAATTCTGTCCATGGTCAGTTCTGTATACAACCCTCTGGGATTTATTGAACCCTTGACCTTTACAGCAAAGCATATCTTGCAGGAGTTATGTAGGCTTAACCTTGGCTGGTATGAAGAAATTCCAAACGTCTTGCTCAATCATGGAAACATTGGCTGCATGGACTTCAGAGTCTTACAGACTTCAAGATCACTCGCTGCTTCAAGCTGAGGAACTCTGTGATGTAAGTAAATCTGGAAATGGCACTGTGACCTATTTAAGACCGACCAACAGATGTGACAAAGTACATGTGGACTTTGTTATGGGGAAATCTAGAGTGGCTCTATTAAATTGGATGACTATCCCACCTCTTGAGCTGACTGCTGTAGTTTGAGCAGTTCATGTCGATTGGACAGTGCCCACTTAAATGTAGTTGCAGTTCGAACAGTCTGTATTTTGGACAGACAGTATGACTGTTCTGAAGTACATTAGAAATGAAAGCAGATGGTCCCAAATCTTTGTTGCAAACTGTGTCAACATCATCAGGGGTACATCTGAAGTCTCACAGTGGAACCACATTCCTGACAAGGTAAACCCAGCAGATTATGCCTCCAATGGACTGCATGTTGAGGCGTTCCTCACAATAGAACCTGGATCAATGGACCGACCTTCTTAATTGACTTACCACAACTTTGGCCTGATCCTCCATCCAAACCTGCAATCCCTCCAGATGACCCTGAGTTGAGAAGAGAGTCGAATTATAGTCAATGTCACAGTTACAAGCAACTATGATGCCACCAGCACATTCCTGAATTACTTTTCAATCTGGAATAAATTCAGGAATGCTGTAGCATGGAAGCTCAAGTTCAAGAATTTAAGCTGTAAGAAAAGGCATAATTTGGAAATGTTGACCGCATCAACAATGCTAAAGCTTCGGAAGACACATGGTTCTGTGTCATTATTAGTCCAGGACATTGATGAAAATCCCTTTTAATCACTTCTGTTAAACACCCTCCTCCCTTTCACATGTCGGAGTTGATTATTTTGGACCGATAGACATTAAAAGAGGGCGAGGTATGGGAAAGTGGTATGATACCGACTCCTATATAAATGCATTCAGGCATTTTATTTCTAGAAGAGGCCAAGTGAAAGAGATAAGTTCAGACAATGGAACTAATTTTAACTTGACTGAAAAGGAGTTGAGGGAAGCTTTAAAGTCTTGAAATGTGAAACCGATAGAAAACAGTCTCCTTCCAAAAGGTGTGCAATGGACACTCGGTCCCCCTTCTGGTGCCCATCACGGAGGTGTTTGGGAACGATTGATCCAAATGGTCAAAAGGATTTTCTTGTCCGTTATAAACCTACAACCTTTGGATGATGAGGGTCTTGCCAGAGTGATATGTGAGGTTGAATCCATTATGAACAGCTGTCCCTTAACAACAGTTTCAGATGATCCCAATGAACTTGAACCACTAACCCCAATCACTTACTCCAACTCAGGGTCCAACTCTTATTACCACCAGGATTTTTTGGAAAAAGGACCTGTACTCCAGAAGATGATGGTAACAAATACAATACATCGCAGACCTTTTTTGGACATGCTGGACATGAGAGACACAACAAAGGTGGTCTCATGTCAGGCGTCACTCCTGTCCAGGAGATATTGTTGTGGTAACTGATTGTTCAGCACCACAAGGATCACAGATAATGGCAAGAGTCATTGAAGCCATACGTGATGGTAAAGGTCTGGTCTGGAGTGTATGACTCCAGACCAAGAGAAACCAGCTACAAAGGCCCATCAACAAGATATGACTTTTGGTAGAAGGCTTGGTTGAAACACAAGCTTCAGTTGAAACACAATCAAGCTTACTTTGAAACCAGTGCAGGCAAATCAAACCAATACATACAATACACTCCAATAGTACATTCAAAATTAAGTGTTTGCTCACAATTCAGCAGATATTCAGCACATCCAAATGCATCCATGTGATTAAATTATGAAATTATAATTCAAACTCAAGCTCCAGTTTTATTCAAACAAACAATTCCATTTCCTCATCGCAAAAATTGACATCTTTTCAAGTGAAAATATCTTGAATATAGTCAAAGTTCCTTTGGAAAGTGGAGAACCCAGAGAATACATTAAATGCTACACGGCAATAACCTGAGATCAGGAAAGAACTGTAAGGCAGCAATGTTACCTGTACAAAACAAACTGCCCAGTTTCATTTGTGGTTAAACCATAATCCCATGCTCTTCGAGTCTGCAAAACCCTTTGCCTGTTGGCAGGTGTTATAATTAATATTATAATTTTAGATTTATTCTTATTTTAATATGTGCTTTTATTACTGTTTACAGTAGATATTCTAGTTCTTTCCTTTACACCATTCTTAATTTCTCCTTGCTCTCTCACTGTGTTTCAGAATGGCCTGAGTTCGTAAAGAACTACGCACCGTGGTGGGCATCACATACACTCGACTGGCTCCAGTATGGTAAAAACGTACACCTTGTGCACTTCGAGGAGCTGAAGCTTGACCTTTTCACTCAGCTGAAGCGCATGGTTCTCTTCTTGGGTCTTGATGTATCAGAGGATCGGCTGTTGTGCGTCGTGACACAAAAAGACGGCAACTTCAAGCGCTCGGGCCTCAGAAAGCTCGAGTATGATCCGTACACACCGGAGATGCGGGAAAAGATTGACGGCCTCATACGCAGTGTGGACGTTGTGCTGAAACTAAGGAACCTTTCAGGGATTCCAGATGATTATAGACCGAGATGATACAACCTCACACTCTTTCTTTATCCGCTCGTTTTTGTTCCTATAGTATTTTTGGGTTGGTGTTTTTTTTTTTTTCTTCCTGATGAAAAAAAACACAGTTTCCTTATTTTTTGTGGCTCAACCAAAAAAAATACCTTTAAGAAGGAGGAACACTAAGAACAATAAACCAGCACTTTGAGTTAGCAGATACAGAAGGATGAAAAGTTCCTAAAAGTCACATGACATGCTGATGGTAAAGCAAGACAATCTGGTAACTACAAACAGCCTACTATGAGGGCTATAGTGGGTGAAGCACTTTTTTATGTGTTGTCTCCTCTGTGTGTGTGTGTGTGCGTGTGTGCGTGTGGTCATGGAGACATGCCGTATTGATGCACAGTTCACTGGCCGGACCAACATTATGGCACTAAGTGGAGTAATGACATGTGCAGCTGAGTCTAAGCCTGATGTCATAACCTGATAGTTTTATGGCTTCATTCTGTTTTAGCCGCAATTCTGCAAAGAGAAAGATAGTAGAGTAGACAATGAACAGAAACATGAGGCTTTTTTTTGTTGAACATTTTTGTAAGGAAAATTTTATTGCCACGAATTGCCAGTTTGCAAGATGAATGAAGGCATAAACAAACAAACAAACAATATGTAGTTAATACACTTCTCTTCAAAGCTGGGGTATGAAAAATTGCACAAGATCTCGAAAGTACAGAGCAAGATGCTAAAAGCAAGTTTCAATAATAAAAATAACAAATTCACCTTGTTTTCCTCAAAACAAACCTGGTTAGCTTCTAATATCAAAGCTGGGGATAGAAAAAAAAAAGCGGATTTATAGATAACAGATTGAAAAGCTTTTGATGGGCAGCATACATTATCCTAAACATAGATCTAAGGTTGGCGTAAAGTGGAATATGATCTCATCTCAGTCATGTTTAAGTTCCTGTGGTAACAGTGGTCTAATTCTAACTCACTCGTTCATGGCCACAAAACAGATGATAAACTCAACGTTTTGGACCCTACCATAGCTACACAGTGATCATTACTATATTTTAACACTGTATTATTGTGTTTATGCAAAAAGCGATGAATTATAGGTGTAGAATAAGAATCTTGTATAGAGACATGGCAGAAGCTTTGAAACAAATGCTACTGATCCCTAATAACGCAACTTCCTCTCCACGGTTTATTTCAAGACACTCTCTCTCTCTCTCTCTTTCTCTCAGAAAGCTCTTTGTTTTTGAAAAACATTATGAACTGCGACTGTGGGAGTTGTTTTCTTTGGAAAAAAAGAGACTGTTCCCATTAAATCAGCTTGCGATCACTTTTTCAGTAAAACTTTATTAACTGTGGAAATGAACGTCCAAAAACAAAGAAAATGGCTCAAAGAACTGTGCATGTGCGAATGCCACCTTCTTCACACCAATGAGAAACTACAGACTTTGATATTAAAATACTGATTCATTAACCCCTGCATGACCTATTTAATTAACCACAGGGTATTCCCCTCGTCTCACTGATTTCTGTTTAATTTTACATTACATTACGCTGTTACGTCATCAAGTTGTTGTCGAGCATTATTTTACTGTTACCATGACAGTGTGTGCCTTGGACATTATAGGCCTCATCTAACAAGCTGAATAAAAACTCATTTATTTGTAAATCATTTGCAGGAACGTGTACAGGAGGTGGTATTCATGAAAATCCATTTTGATTTTCCTGAGTTTGTCTACATGTACATGTAAAGGGGAATCGCAATTGTGAACATTTTTTGATCGGCTACAAATCATATAATTGTTGATGAGTTACTTCAAATGTATCTTTAGATGGCACTGTCAATTTTAAGTCAAGTTTATTTCAGTTACACACACAGATTTAATGAGCATTTTGTGAAACTCATTTTATATTTCATAGAAAATCATTTTATCCAAGACAAATCCGTCAATTAAAAAATAAAATAAGACACACCATTTAACTAGGACAAAAGTAATTGCACCATATAAAAGGAGGAATTTTGTCTTTTTAAGCTCTGTGAACTGTGCCTTTTGTAGAGTTTTGTAGGTGGCACAAAATGTAAATTAGCTGAACTGACAATGCACATGGTAATTTATCGACATAATTGAAATGATCAATATGCACATGAGTATGAAGAAAATCTTTGTTATAGTTTTGGAAAACTGATGGGATTTAAAAAAAATTTTTAGTTTGTTTTGGCCTATGAAAACAACTTTACTAAAATATTGATAAATGAGGCCCATTGGTTTTATTTTCTCTGTTGCAGAGAACTTGTGTGTTTTCCAGAGCTTTAGATCTTTATATGTTTAAGAAAAGTGAAGTGTTGTGCTTTTCCTGAGCAGCTCTTTGAATGATTTTGGCCAACATTTACTAGATTTCTGCTACACAATCTACTGAATTTCTGTACACCTTCTCAGACAACATGGCTTATTGGAGTTTTCTAGAATGGTACTCATACACTTTCATACAACCCAATGTCCTGCAAATTTCATTTTAAAAAAGTGTATGTGCTGTATGTTGGTATAGTGCCCTATATTTTGGGCTTTCCTCATTGTCTTTACTTTCAGTCCTTTAGCACAGGAGTGCAGTGTTAACCATGAAGAGCCAGTATATTAGTCCAGACGCAATCCTGCAGCCATTTTGGCTCGTTGAATATTGTATTTGACACCTCGGCCTCTAAAATGAAAATGAAAAAGTAGGATATGTGTGTTTGTGGAACCTGAATACCTGAACACATACTAAACTTGAATATTTATATAAGTAATTGTGTGATTTCTTTTTCCTGCTAAAGTTGACAAACATATATTTTAGATATTTTATCTGCAATGAGGTCATTCGAAAAATGTTTATTTTATGTGAACTTATTTTTAATTCTATGCTGCAAATATCCCCTTTTGTTTCTTGCATTCATGTTGGCTAGCCACAATAAGCAACTAAAGAGAAACTGAACATTTTATTTAGAATTTGGTCACCTATTTAAGGGTGAAACTGTCAGATGACCTACCTTACGTTTAATGTTCGCTTAAAATCACACACCTGGTAGTAAACCAAGTATTGCTTCCAGTACACACACATATTTTTGTAAGGCTATAAAACTCTATTTGTAGGGTG
>JANDJT010000124.1:16231420-16244107 GCA_024331685.1 Stegophilus panzeri | reverse complement strand
GTGGACGGGATACTCAAGGACACTGATAAAACCCATGCAAGAAGGACTATCAATGAAGCCTTCCTTATGGTACGCTGGTTCTGTGCCCAAACAGGGAACATGACAGTCATGCAGCGATCCACACTGATGATGACGAGAAGAAAGATGCTGCTGAACATGTTGAGGAACATCACGAAGGAGGTGAACCTGCACATGAAAAGTCCAAAGATCCAGTCAGATGTGGCTATGTAAAAGGTGTTGAAGGGCAAGGTGGCACAGAATATGAAGTCAGAAATGGCCAGGCTGAGGTACCAGGTGGTGTTGACCGTTTTCTTCATCTTTAAACCTGCGATCCAGATCACCACACCATTTCCCACAACCCCCAGCACAATGATGATCACATTCACAACCAGCAGCAACATGCACAGAATCTCTCCAGAGCAAAATTCGTGTACATTGTGAGACATATCCATGTACGTTTGGTTATCCTCCGTGTAGTTTGCATAGTCCATAGATACATAATCAAGCATGAAATCGGTTGTGTCCATGGTAAAAGCTCATCCCACTTTCCCCCTGTGGAAACAAGAATACTGCTTTAGCTTCATGTGCTTATTACAGCAGGACTTAGGTACAATTAGGGCTTGGTCTTCTGCAACTTATTATTATTTTATCATTACACTTATCATTACAATTAGTTTTTAATTTAGTCACAAGTTTCCGTCTCAGTTACTGATTGAGTATCTTTAACTGATTTCACAAAATCTACTTTTAGTAAACATAAAGCACAGTTTAACATAAACATCAAAACCTTCAAAAGGAGATAAATTTGCCACGTCCCAGATACTTTATATTCTTTATGTTCCAGTTGCTGATTATTCAGATACTGATTATTTAGAAGGTGTTGATTAATTTTCTATAACAGCATCTTTAACTGTAGTTCTGGCTGTAATTCAAATCACTGGTTTTATTTTAATGTGCTCACTCTAATACATTATGGTTTCTATAGGGACTTGTATGGCAGATGCGCCACATAATCTAAGCTGAATAATAAATAATAAATGGATTAAGAAATACTTTATCTTTCTAATACTTGATCATTTCTATAAAAACAACTTACCCAGGGACTTGTATGATGACACTCCACATAAATGGATTAAAAATGTGAGTAATGGTTGAAATAGTGACGTTTTCTGGGAGGAGGCTTTTATTTAGTGTTTTAGGAAGTAGTCCCCTGTGTCAGTGAATGTTTTCTAACTCTGGGAAGTTCTCGATAACGCAACCAGCTTCATTTTTGTCTTAATACATTTTAGAGACAGGAAAAAACAAGAGGCTGGTGATATAATAATTGTTTACAGCTGTTATAATGGAATGTCATTCTTTAATAAAATTCTAAATAAATAAAACAACATCAACATCAACTCAGCTTCACATCAGTCTGTATCACACCACCTCGCTGTTAATTATTTTCCTACAAGAGCACGCCCCCAAGTGGTTCATACATTATGTGACTGCTGTTTAAAAGTCTGCCATCTATTAAGATAAACTTTATTCATCCCTAAGTAAAAATTCAATAATAAATTATTAGTAAAAATGTTTTAATAATATTAAAAAAGTAACTATCCTTGCTCATTTTTGACTGACTGAATACTATGTAATTGTGCCAGGAAGAAATTGTCTGACAAATCAATCTGACACAATTCTTAACCAACTGCTCATATTCTGTCACACTATCAATCAAAAAGATAAACTTCAATCCAGTGTGAACTTAGGAATGTTAACTGGAAACTTAATTTTATTAACTAGCAGTTGTCAGTAAACTGTAATAAAACTTTTAATAAAAAATAGTAATAGTAAACAGTAAATAAAAAAATTGTAATAAAAAAGTGAAAGTAAATAAGGAAACCAATTCTGACTAAAATCCCTTGTAGATATGCTTATATATTTATTTCAGTAAAAAATAGTAATAGGAAGCACTTACCCTAAGGAAATCAGAGTGGGTGTCATGCTGGTCTTTGACAGTTGTACTGTGTGGGCTGTTTATATAAAGTTAACAGTCAGGTGCTACCTCTTATGAAACGACTTCTGCAAATACCCTTCCACAATGTAGTCTTGTTTTTCTCCACATCAACAACATCCCCTAATTTCACTTCCGTATCAATCCTAGACAATAATGGACAAGATATTTCCTTTTCACATCTTGTTTTAGAGCAGCAGATCCTAAATTCTGCTTTGTCTGTCTAAAGAGTAGGAAAGTTGGCTGATTTTTATGGTGTAAAACTCATTTAAAAGTGATAAGATTTTGTTGATACCGGCCTCAGAAATAAATTCTTGGACCTACGCTGCTGTCATCCACTCAGTACTGAGCTCGAAGAAGAAGAAGTCACACAGACACTTAGTGTAGTGAAAGCTTATTAGTTTAATGCTGACATAAGCAGAGTAAGCAGAGGGAAAGGCTATGAGCCTCTCACACATGAAGGCCTATGAGCCTTTCACACAAAGCCTACCACACATGAATATATGAGGTTCTCACCAATGGAGAAGCTCTTCTATTGGCAGAGCTGTCTGTAGGACATGCTGTATGACTGCTTGCTGGCTGCTGCTCACTTTACATCTCCATGCTAACTGGTAAAGCCCAGGGCTCAGGAGCTGAGCAGTCAAACCCTCTCCACTGCCCTCGCCAGCCTGAGGAGGAACACACATATTACATATCAGAGAGCCACTCTGGCATTCATGGTTAAACCAAACTGAACATCATAACTGATGTCTCTGCACAGGTACCCACAATCCTGAAGAAAGACAAGCGCATCGGAGCTGTATTGCTGCACACGGGAATGAACGACATCAGGCTGTGGCATGAAATCCTGAAGAGGGACTTCGACTGCCTGATCGAGACGATACGAAACAGATCGCCCATGACGAAGATCATCGTGCCTGGAACTCTCCCCACATACAGACGTGGTCTTGAAAGTTTCAGTAGACTCTTCACCTTAAATGAATGGTTAATATCATGGTGTAAAGAACAGAATCTGCTCTTTCTTAATAACTGGAATCTGTTCTGGGAGCTTCCTAGGTTGTTCCGTGCTGATGGCCTGCACCCCAGCAGCCTCGGAGCAGATCTCCTGTCAGACAACATCTCCGAGATGCTACACACCATGTGACACCATGTGAACTTCCAACATCAACAACATTTATCATAATCAATGTTCAAATAATAATTCAGCATTTGTAGTCCATCCTATCGTGACTGTTCCCCGAGCTAAACAAATACATAGAAAATTTCAGAAAGCTTGTTTTAGTAACCTGACTAACATAAAATTAGATCATACTGAATGCACGTCCAGCACCTTTGATCTGAAGCTAGGACTATTACATATTAGATCATATATAGAACATATGTAGCCACAAAAAAATAAGTCAAGTCCTCTAATTTATAGACCCCCAGGGCCATATAGGCCTACTGATTTCTTTAGTGAATTTGCAGATTTTATTACAAACCTGGTTGTTTCTCTAGATAAAGCATTAATCATTGGTTATTTTAATATTCATTTTGATAACCCGGAAGACCATCTGAGAACAGCGGTTGTGTCCATTTTAGATTCAGTAGGGGTCAATCAGCACGTAATAGGACCCACTCATAATGGTGGTCACACTCTTAACATGATATTAACGTACCGATTAAATATAGAAAATATAGTAACACTTCCGCAGTCTGAAATTGTCTTGTATCATAATCTCACCAAGTTCAAATTGCGTATTGATCATAATATTTGCACCTCGCCACGCTACTGCGTAAAATGTACATTCATGTCAGCTACTGCACCGAGTTTCATCAATAAACTCCCAGAGACATCAATTAGATTTGGATCGTCTGATCCCAAAGAACTTGATCAGGTGACTAAATGCTTAGAGTCAACACTCCGCTACACGCTAGGAAGAGCGGCTCCACTCAAAAGAAAAATAATTAGAGAGAAAAAACTAGCACCCTGGTATAACGATCAAACTCGTACCTTAATACAGACCACTAGACAATTAGAACGTAAATGGTGTCAAACCAAATTGGTAGTATTTCAAACAGCATGGAAGGAGAGCCTACTGAACTATAGAAAATCTCTTAGCGCTGCTAGATCAGTCTAACTCTCCATCTTAAGAGAAGAAAACAAAAACAATCCTAGATTTCTATTCAACACAGTAGCAAAATTAACTAGGAATAAAACCACCACAGAAACAGGCAAACAATCGTTATATAGTAGTGATGATTTCAGGAATTTTTTCATTGGTAAAGTTGAAAATATTAGATGTGAAATTCAGGCTATTAAATTAAAGCCAGACAGTATTATAACTAACACATAGATGTTAATATAGCAATATCAGATTAATGTTTAGAATGTTTTACTCCCCTTAGAAAGACTGAACTAGTTCATTAATCTCTGCAGCGAAATCATCAACTTGTATACTAGATCCTTTACCTACATGTTTCTTTAAACAGATTTTTCCTGGTTTATTTGAACCACTTCTAAATATAATCAATTCTTCCCTTAGCACTGGCTATGTACCAAAATCATTTAAACTAGCAGTTATCAAACCCCGATTAAAAAACTTGACCTTGACCCCTCTCAACTGTCCAGATATAGACCAATATCAAATCTCCCCTTCACCTCCAAGATCTTAGAAAAGGTTGTAGCACAGCAGCTATGCTCGTACCTACATAGGAATAACATTCATGAAATGTATCAGTCAGGATTTAGACCTCATCATAGCACAGAGACAGCGCTGGTTAAAGTGGTAAATGACCTACTACTGGCCTCTGATCTGATCAGGGCTGTCATTGCCTGTGTTACTTGACCTTAGTGCAGCTTTTGATACTATAGATCATACTATTCACCTTGACAGATTAGAAAATATTGTTGGCATTAAGGGACCGGTCCTCTCCTGGCTCAGGTTTTATTTGACAGATCACTATCAGTTCGTAGATGTAAATGGCGACTTCTAAACGCATACCAAGGTTAAATCTGGTGTTCCACAAGGTTCTGTTTTAGGCCCACTGCTTTTTATTTTATATATGCTACCTCTGGGTAAATTATGAGTTCCACACTAGGGTGGGCTACAATGGGATCAGTAGCCAATAGCCTTCTGGGATCAATAGCCAATCACGTTGCTGTAATAGAAAGGTGCCAAATTACAATCTCCTCCTTATCAGAAAGGGATAAATGTATCTCCCTGATCAGTACTACCTTGTTCTAACCTGAGTTTCTAACTTGATGTGGAAAAAGACATTAACAGAAACACCACATTCTCAGTCTTCGGCCTGTAAGGTAGAAGATATTAACAGAAACAACCGTCCTGAATCTCTGACATGACAAGGAGAGAGGCAACGTACGTTTAAGGTTAAGCGTTTGTGAGCAAAACCTTCCCTTCAAGGCCCCTTCAGCTGTGTGTTCCAGACTTTAAGGATGCCCACATCGGCAGATATTGCCTGACCCACACGGCTTCTCAGTAACATAGCCCAGCCTGCAAAGGACCCTGTGACGACTTCTTCATCTGACCCAACTGCATGGTCCAGACTCTAAGGACCTTTCTGGCCTGATAGGAGTTCAGCATTTTCCAGCACAGTGTGGCAACGACTATTGGAGCATGACGCTGTGGCTTTCCCAATGCATGCAATCCCATCACCAGTGGAAGACTGATCAGCCGACTGTGTGGAATGAAAATATAAGCTTACTAAACCTCTTTCAAGAGACATTGGCATTAGTTTATAATTTACAATTGATATGTTTGTCTAATTTGCTTAGATAACATTTATCTGGGGCCAGCTCATAACGAATAATATTTACATTATTTGTTAATGATAAACAAGCATTTATTTATAGTCATTTGCCAGAGCTTTTAAGTGGTTTCCCCATGAAATGTTTGCTACCATATAATTCTCTTCCATTGCTATATTCAGCCAAACAGCATTGCATTTATCCATTCTCTGTTCACTTCATGTATTTTTTTTCATGTGTTCATTTGGCATCTTTTGTTTAGTCAATAGTTTATTATTCATTAGCAGTGCATATTCATTTATTAGTATACTTTAGGAGTTTTGATATTTACTCTTGCATGTCTAGTGTTAATAAAATTCATTTTATTACAACTGTGTCTTCCTTGTATTGATGGTCAGAGGCTCTATTAGTTATCCAGAATCTCACAAATCTTTCAGATAAGTTAGTTGTCAACCTCCCCCTAATTCACAATTATTCAAATATATTGAACAGTCCTTTTGTATTGTTCTCATACTGTTTAGGTGAAAATCCTTAGCTAGTGCTAAGGGGTCAGGGGTCATCTAACACACTCATACACCTACCTTAAATGACGTGTGACTGAAACTCACTATGGCATCAGTGCCTTGAGTACAAATCACTACATAATTGGTGCCCCGTGTGAGGAATAATAATAAGATTGAACCGAGCCTTCTGTTTATCAACATAAAGGAATACACCAAAAGATTGCAAGCGTAAGCTTTAGCAGGAAACCAAAAATTTTAGATTTGATAAAGTTTCCTGTCTTAGGAAACTGTTGTGTTAGCAGCCATTGTAATTGTTAATTATAACCAGTTGCTACCAAAGTATAGCAAAGAGTTTCTGTGTAAAACTTGTTACCACTAGTCTGTGTGTGACCTCCATTGTCCCAGTGACTTTTAATTGTCAACATTTTTGTGGTAAACATAAGAGGCAGATTAATTGCTAAATGTAGTAAAGTATCTCTCAAGGATGGCTGATTTAACCATACCTGACTAGCTGTTTCTAGGCCTAACCAGTGCTTTTAATCCAGGCTACATAGAAACAATCAAGGGCTTAGACTATGTTGAAATCAGCCACAAAACAGCACAGCTAACAGCTGTGAGCCAGGCCTTTAAGGGTACCCTGCTAGCTTTTCTCTAGTCTAGCACTAAATTTGGCCACTCAGTTAACTCAAGCTATAGACAGGATATTCCTGGCTAATGAACAGATCAGGGACAGTGATATGAGGATGGCCTAAAGAATGAACTGGCTGATCTGCACTGTGAAAATGACCAGTTGAAAGCTGAAGCTGTCACGGTTTCCCCTTTAGGCAGCACGCTGGAGAGCATGTGGGCGAGCGCGCGCACGAGCAAGGTGCGCGAGCGTCCGCTCTTTGAATGTTGACAACCGTGACATTGTTTACTATGGACACGTGCATTTGTTATGTTTCTGTTATGTCTCCTCCCTGTTCTGTCATTGGCTGTTGTTTGAGCGTGTGTCTAGATTGGTGTCAGCCATCAGCACTTAACGCACTGATTATGTTTGCTTATATACTGCGCGCCTCCCAGCACACGGCGCGGAGTATTAGATAAGATTCATTAAATTAGTTAAGTTATGTTCCTTGTTAGATATAGTTATAGTTAGTTTCACGTTAGATTAGTTCTGTCAATCTGTCAATTAAGTATTCTGTCAATCGTCTCATCTGTGTATGATCCATTTGGATTCACTCCTTTTGTTCTTATTGAAAAATAACCTTCTCCAAGAACTGTGCATGCACAATTATGGTTGGGACAAAGATCTGCCAGAACACTATGTGCAATTGGGTAAAGAATGGATGATGGGACTGGATTGCATTAGATCTCTCAACATTGAATGATGCATCAAAACAAAGAACTTAGTATTTGTAAATCACAAATTCAATTAATCAAATTCATACTTTTATTCACAATGGGAAAATTCAAAGTCACACCATTGACACAAACCACAATGCCCAGAATAGAACTGACTGCATCAGCACGTATGGAACGAATGCTCAAAACAGAGTTGCAGCTTACACTTGACAAATCGATCCTCTGGACCAACAGCACATATGTAGAAAAAATTAAATGAATTGAAATTGAAATGAAATACCCTGCACATTGTGCATCTCATGGACTTAAAGCCAATGTACACCTGAATTCAAGTATCTGGTTCAACGGGTCAGAGTTTCTCAAGTGCCCAGAAACAAAATGGTCAAATTCTGACATGAGATTATACACATGCAGTAATGAGAGGGAATCATCACTCTCATTGCTGCATGTTCCAGCAGTGAAAAGGAATATTCTGATCATGAATACACTTGTAGATGAACAAGTAGACTCGTACACTACTATTCTAAATGGAACAAACTAAACAGAGCTGATGCATGGTGTCCGAAATTAAAATATTTACTTCTGCATCTTGGAAAGAAAAGAAAGGAGATACAGTACTTACCAATGTAAGTTGCATTAAACAGGAAACCAAAAGTTTGGTGGAAACAAAAATGAAAGCTGTCAGAAAGCTTGTAAATGTGCAAATCCATTTCACTGGACAATCACAGAAGAGCGGAGATTGCAATTGTGCATTTTTGTCAGCATGAGGGCTTTGGTAAATGGTAAATGGTCTACACTTATATAACGCTTTTTTAACCTTAGCGGTAACAAAGTGCTTTACACTGGTTCTCATTCACCCACCTGAAGGCGGCGGAACATAAGGGTTAAGTGTACATGGTAAATTTTGGTATATAAGTGCAGACCATTCACCCAACTGGTTCTCACACACTCACACATCAATGGTAGCAGAGCTGCCATGCAAGGCTCTAGCTTGCTATCAGGAGCAACTTTGGGTTCAAGGACATTTCGGCATGTGGTGTCATGTGGGCCGGGAATCGAACCGCCAACCCTACAATTAGTGGACACCCCGCTCTACCACCACAGCCGCCCCATAAGCAATCATGCCATGGGTTAAATACCATGATTATGATTATACCATGATTATACCATGATTATGGTATTTAACCCTTTACTTAGATTGTGCTCGTTCATTCAGATTCAATGTAGCTCCGAGTCTCGTGCTGGTCATGTACGTGGATCTCACGGTCACAAACTCACCAATCTTGGTCATTAGACAGAGGTAACTGACTTGAGGTTTTTAGATGGCCACCCATGCTTGCTCTTTTTGTTTTTTTTCTTTAGTCTCTATAGATCTGTACAAACTTAATTAGATTAACTTTATCTCTAGTCAGAGGTCACTTCTCTACAATAGTAGCTTTGTATAATAATGTAATGGTTTATCATGTACACTTAACCCTTATGTTCTGCTTGGGGTCTATATGACCCCAGACCCTATTCAAACAGTAAAAAAACATATGCATCATTCGTTTTTTTTATCCTCATATTTCATGAATTTTCCTAATTACATAAGATCTTTTCAAGGAATGTGGTTTTTACTTAATGATAATGTTTCTGATGTCCGCTATGACATGACTACACACATGTGATCCCAGCAATAACTGTTATTGAGAGCAAAGGATTTTCACATGCTTTGAATCTGTTCGGTATCTAAGGTGCAATTTCTCAATGTAAAACACTCTGTAAATCCCCTGTCTCTACTTTGTCTGGCATAGGCATGCCTCCCTGCTGCATAGGGACGGAGCAAGCAAATCAAAAGGGAAAGACAGGACAATATGAATCATACTAAAACTTCTACACTGCTAGGTTTCTCTCATGTTTTGGTTTTGTAAATGAATAAAAGAGATAGATTTAATGTTTTTGAGGCATGGGATATGTGCCTCACTGACAGTGAATTTGAGGAGGATGTGTCAGAGCCAGACAATGCCTCTGAAACTGATGATGTCGTGGACAACCCAGATTATGTTGGATCCTCCTCTGATGAGACCAATGCTCCAGAGGATGGCCCTTCTGAATCTTCACAACCAAAAGGGGCCCCTGTTGCTCAGCTACCTAGAGCGGGCACATTTGTTTCCAAAAAATGGAAAATTGTCATGGTCTCTCTCACCACCTGAGCAAAGGGGTAGATTTAGCAATACAAATACAAGCAAAATGGTCCCAGGTTCTACCAGGTATGCAGTAATCCATGTCACAGACATAATGTCAGCTTTCGAATTTTACATCTCACTTCCACTTGAAAGAATTATTATTGAGGTGACAAATTTAGAGACAGGATTATGGTGACAAGTGGAAAGATGTAGATGCGATCCTCCTTCAACGCTATATTGGGATACTGCTCCATGCTGGAGTTACGATGCGAGCTCCAAAATCCGGTGGAGAGCTGGACACAGAAGACAGTGAGAGATAGAGCAGCGTTCATCTCCGGCTACTTTTCCAGATCCATACGAGATCCCCAGGACCTGAGCTGACTGGCTGCCTCGGCAGCGGCCAGCCCAGACCTGCAAGGCTCTGAAACCCAACTCTCTTCGGCCGAGAAGAAAGTGAGCCATGAGCGGAGCTGCTTAATTATAAGGTGTTCACAATATGCACAGTCAGAACTGTCAAGGACTGCCCCCTCGACCCAATTCTCAAGGCGTGACACAATTCTCCCTCTTTTTTTTTAAAGGGACAGAAAAGTAAACAGATTTTTCTTTCTTTTTTTTAAAGATAGAGAGGAAATGAAGAGTCTTTTTGCGAGCATCACACAAATGACCGACATGCAGTCTCGCTGAAGATAATAAGGCTGATGGCACGGTTCACAGGTTCCATTTTATATCACATGATACGCTTAATTGCCACTTCACCTGATCATGCCTATAAATAGGCATGATGTTAAAACAACGTCAGATACCGGTCACACGCGAGGGCGCTTCCCACAGAGTGAAGCTCACACAATGTTCAGTTCCCTTTGAAAGGGAACAACATCAATGAAGGAAAATGAAGAGGACTTTTCAGTGCTTAAAGGGTGTTGATGAGCACTGACCTTATAATGTGGGTTTAGTTACCTAAGAAACTAAAAATTCAGTTTTTAGATATATACAGTTGTAATCAAAATTATTGAACCCCCATTGCAAATCAGGTTTATTGTTAAAATTTACAGACTTTCAGCTGTTTGCAACGAACAAATCCAACAAAATCAATTGAAATAGTTCAACACAACGTATGCTTCAAGTGGTTTCAGCAAATTTAACTGAAAATGCAACTTATAATGACTTCTCCAGTTTCAAAATTATTCCATCCCTTCATGGCAAGCATCTTTAGTAGTTAGTAGCGCACCCTTTTGCTGTTATGACCTGCTGTAAAAGAGATGCATAGCCAGACACCATAGCCAGATTTAGAAAAATCGGGCGGTGCACGTACGGTACGCTCATACTCTGCTGATGACGAAATTTGCATCACGCATACTGTACGCTGTTCCTAGCATATGCAAACAGAAAGCATACTTTCTACTTAAGTATACTTAACTAAAGCCAAGTTGTTAGCCTGGACTCTAAAATCTCAGTTGGCATGCCCCTATGTTGGAGCAATCCTAAACCTGGAATTTTGCCTGTACTAACCTGGTCACAGATTTGCGGTAACATGGACTTAATGTAATCTACTAGAGACAATAATTTCAGGGTAGAACAGAATAAATTAAAATGTAACAATTTATTAACCAGGTAATTTCATTAATAATTCATAATCCAATTACAAAGATAACAAGCAGTAATCAATAATACATAAACATCACATAAAACACAAACAAGAGAATTAGAGATGTTTACCTGGCAATGAAATTACACACAACATTTGTGCAAGAGATCTGTCCACAGATTCCCCGAATCTTTGGCCAGCCCTCCCTAAATACTCAGATACTCTGTAGGTCCACCAAATGGTGTTGTTTGTGATTATAATTGGAATTTGGGCCAATTATTCATGGGGTCAGTTGGCATTTGTGATTGAGTGAGTGGGTCTTCGATGTCTGTGGAAGGAAGTTCCTTATTTACATACAGGAAGTGATTTGTGTGAGGGACCTGGGGAGGGTATGCCTTCAGTGGCATGCAATATTCTTCTACATTTCTAGATCTTAATAGTGATTTGAAGTGCTGCTGAGGTAATGAGAACATTTTTCCAGATGCACGGAGACCTTTTGAATGATACTAAACATGTATAGTCAACTTCATACTAACATTAAACATACTATCTAATGCATACAAACCTTGGGTGAGTTCAAGGTGATCGCAACGCAGAGAGAGAAGGGTGTGGGGGGAGAGAGAGAGAGAGAGAGAGAGAGAGAGAGAGAGAGAGAAGGGAGCAATGTAGAAGAACAATAGTGAGGTGTGATCTTCCAGTTTCCACTCAGTGTGATGTGCTATCTTGGATGAAGATGCTAATTCGGTGGGAGAGAGTTCAATTGTTCATTTCAGTAAAAGTCCTTTGTCCTCAGAGAGCAGTTCTTTCCAGGTTCAGACATCTTGGCACCAGCCTGACAATTTATTTGTAGATGAGGACAATTACAAGAAATAAGCTCTGACAATGGAACAATCCTCACTTCAGCAGATCATGAACTAAAAAATGCAAACAAAGAATGGAATCAAGAAAACAAACTATAAATTGCATTGCACCAAAAGGGAATAAAATGGACATTTAATCCACCAGCTGCCAGAGGAGTATGTGAGAGATTAATCAAACATGTAAAACAAATTTTAACAGAGCCAGAATGTAGCAGTAAATTATTGATAGTATTATCAAAATGTTGCTACTTAATTGAATTAATTAATAAATTTCGTGTACTATCCAGCTACTACAATAAGCATATTTTGACATAAACACTAGACCAGATCTTACATCACAGTTCAATTCAATTCAATTCAATTTTATTTGTATAGCGCTTTTTACAATAGACATTGACTCAAAGCAGCTTTGCAGAAATATCAACACGGTATATAGATATTAAAGGTGCAAATTTATCCCAACTGAGCAAGCCACTGAGTGGTGACGGT
>JANDJT010000124.1:16215105-16231320 GCA_024331685.1 Stegophilus panzeri | reverse complement strand
CAACAGGTAGTGTGAAAAAGTTCATTATGGATTTATATGAAGTATGTTTGGCCTTAGAAGCAGCCGTAGTCCCAGCAGTCTGGAATTGGAGTAGATGAGAGCTCCATCCAGAGGCAGGACATCCGAAACAGATCAGGCAGGTCCGGAGAGCAGAGAGGATCAGGATCTCTAGTATCAGGAAGGTAAAGATTCTCTGTTTATCACCAGTTAGCTCATTTATTTAGTTCATACAGCATAAAGAACATTTACATGCCATAGAAGCATAAATGCTATATACAAAAGTATTATTTAAAAAAAAAATACATACAAGTGAAAAGTGCAAAATGATATAAAAGTATAAAATGACACACGATTACATTTTGTATAAAGTCAGTCTGACATGTTAACCATCTAAGGTTAAGAACAAAGCTATATTCATGTCAGCTTCATTCATGATAAAATAATGAATAAGAATAATTATAAGTTTCATACTGATAAAACAAATAAGGAATATACTTTAAATTCTTTTTACTGTGTATACAGACGCATGAATACAGAATACGTGAATATGGAATAAGAGAAAAGAACTGACAGCATACAGTGTCAGTAGTCCTCTAGGCACAGCTGTTGCTTCAAAGACCAAATTATTGTGATTGTTTCATCCAATGTTTAATGTCATGACTTAGCAAAAGATAGATCACTGGGTTGACACAGCAGTGAGCTGCAGCCAGCACAGTAGCTACAGATAATCCAGTACCACTAGCATGATTACGAAGCTGTAGGAGCCCCATGATTAGCAGGGGAGTCCAGCACACAAAGTAAGCCACTTTTACCAAACATGTTATTCGCTTTTCATGTTTCTTTTTCTTATCATAAGGCTCACAGCAGTAAGAGATGCTAATCAGAACCGCAGGGATCAAAATCCCAAGTAGGAACCTATAACAAACTACAATGATTAGGTTTGTTTTGCCATCTTTTGTCGTTTTGTCATCATCCAAATCGTAGTCATCGATGCACTGCTCCCCCAGGAATGTCATTCGAAGCTCTCGGGAGTACAAAGATGGAATGCTTAGGACTGCTGCAAATGTCCAGGAGCACAGAATCATGATCAGGACTGGTGATGAATGCTTGAATATAGCGCATTTATTTATCTCTTTCCCATTAGTGACACTCCATAGAGTCAGTATACCTGCTGTGGAGAACAGGCTGGCATAAAATACATAGGATGAGACTTTGCACAAAGCTGTTCCATAGTGCCAGTTGAAGTAGTACCAGCTGTAGAGGAGCTGTAATGGTAAGAATGCTGAGCAGATCAAGTGGGTCCCGGCTAATCCCAATACCCACTTGGCAGTGTCAGATTTGCGGTGGTAACAGCTGCCTGCAATGACTAAAAGGTTGAGAACCAGACCAAGGGTGCAGATGATGAAATATCCAATTATGTATAGCATTCTGATTGAATTTAGGTACGCATTCTGTTTATTTCGCTCAGTAGTAAACGAATCATTGTTAAAATAGTATGTAGGATTGTCATAGTCTGTAGCATTGAAGGACATCTTGGCGATTCTAATAAAGAAAAGTGAAAGGAAAAAGTATTAAATATCACATGTCTCTTATTGCTTTTCCAATTCATCTGACTCACTCTCATTCATGCCAGTTCTTACACAGTGTTAAGTGTTAGATAAGAAAGTAGATGTTTATTGCCAATCTCCTTTACAGAATGTTTTATCGGTATATATGCATGACTGCAGTATGCATTAGATCAAATCATTTGTGATTGAAAAAATGCTCAATAAAATCATTTACAGGAGTAAAATATCTTTGCACATCTTTACTCTGTTGCTTTCTTATACTATGAATGCAGTGCAAACTAAGCTCAAAGATTCTTACCTCAGACAAAAAAAGTCAGTCAGAAGTGTGTAGTAGGCTGATTCTGCAAAATTGAGACTGAACTGTTGCACAGCTCGCGGGAAGGGTAGTGAAACTTCCACTCATCCCCTCCTCCTAAAGAGATTTGCACAAAAGATCTGGCAACAGACCAAAACTGTGCTTCCTCTAAGCCAAAACACATTCCATTTACGCTCTGTGTGCAAACACAAGAAAAGGCTGCATCACATAACGTAAGGTATGAGATAAATGACAATTTAGGCTTTTACTTGTGACATTATTTAATTTATCTAAATTTATTTTAGGTAAATTTACTACTTCTTATTGTTAAATCTAGATATTTGACTAAAGTAAACAACAACTGATTTAATCCAAACAGTATGGCCAGCACAGAGCCGTGTGTGGGTGTGCGTGTGTTGTTGAGGATTTAAAGGCTTAACAGTGAGAAGAAAGTTGAGAATAAAGCCCTTTTTATTTCCAAGTCTGCCTCATTCTCAAACCATTACAAGTGTCACAAACTCTCCTTTCAAAAGATTTTAAAAGAGAAATCCCAAACAGTGTTAGCCTCTGTCTTTATAAAAACAGATCTGTAACAGAACAAAAAATACATTTGATTCTTTTGGCTCTGTAGAATTACACCAGGTGCCTCATTTATAATAGTATGATCAGAGTATCACCAGAGGATCAAAACAGAGGAACCTGGCTGTGCTATTTTCTGCACCAACATGCCCAAACATGGTGAACATAACAATGTATAGTAAAAGCACAACACATCAAGCAGATAAATGCATCTATGAATGAATTCTTATCTAGAATAAGATAAGAAACTGCTAATTTCAAGCTGCAAATGGTTTAATTGTCAAATAATTGAGTTAATTTTAAGCATTTGTTTCTAGGAAGAAGTAAAATCTAAAATGTACGTCTACGTGTTTTTGTTGTTGTTTTGTTTTAGCTTGTTTAGCTCTGAATCTCATGAACACGGGAAGTTCCTGCGTTTCATTTCCAGTGGTCTGTATTCCTAGCACTAAAACACTACATGACCTTCAGCTCTGTACACAATTTACACTCTGCTCTTTACACTCCAGCTTTCATTTGGTTTAGAGTGATCTTATCATAGGACATAGGAAATATGTAGGTCAGATAATATGTGGATAATACTGAATATGCTATACGTCATACTGGACACATAAATACATAAGAGAAGTAAACATATTAGAATATTCCAATTAAGAATATGTATTTTATCAAGTCATGTCATATTATAGTTTCCTTTTCTATTTAAATAGATCACGCTTTTTAAACGGAATATAAAATAGAGTGAAAAGACTAAAATAGTCTAAAACAGAGTCTAAAATAAACTGATTTATGATGAATGTATCCTGTTAGAGAATATTTATCAATCACTCAGCTTTGTTGCAGACTTCTGCTGCTTCCTTTAAATGCTGTAAACAATGGCCAGAAACACTGTTTTGAAAGTCAAGAACTGAAAGTGCCACATTAAAAATGGCTTTAAGCCAAATGTTAAAAATATTTTCTTATCACTCAGTGCATGCAATGTAGGTAACACACGCTTCCATGTCTCTCTTCCACAGTCCAGCACTCAACTGTAGCTTTTATTATATTTATAAGAAACATTTTTGGTTACCAAAAAACCTTTTGGTCACTGAGAATAAGGTTTTGCTTACGGCTAGATATAGATGTAGGCTTAGCATTAATTATGTGCATTAGTAATCATGTCAGTCTCTGTCGCTCTCTTTCTCTCTCTGTCGCTCTCACACACGTAGGCATGTGTAGTGAATGTGTTTTTAATTATGTCTCTTTCAGTTCTTCCCTGCTGTTTCCCACAGTGAGTGTGCAGTTTCGTTCTGAGGAATTCAAATTTTCTGGAAGTGGAAGATTCTTCTGTACATTATGCAATAAATAGAGTAATCTCGATTTCCTGTATTTATCTTGTTAAAACACAAACTAAACCTAAAAGACAGAGGTTAACAACAGACATTGGCACAAAGAAGCTTTTTTTCCCACATTTTAGAATAATAATAAAGTCATCAAAACTCTGGAGTAACACAAATGGAACTATGGGAATTATGTTGTGATAAAAAAATCCAAAATAAATCAAAATAATTTTATATTTTAGCATCTTCAAAGTAGACCTTTTTGCCTAGAATATCCAGAAATGTATTCTTGGCATTTTCTCAACCGTGAGATGCTTTTTAAACAGTATTAAAGGAGTTCACACCTACGCTGGAGACTTATCGGCTTCTTTTCTGAATATTTCCCTCCAAGTCATCCGTTCAAAAAAAATTTATTTATTTTTTTCTAATGAAAGGAATGAATATGTTGGCACGATTATATTTTGGTCTACAACACTGATTTCAAACATTTGATCATACACCTTCAGATCAAAAGGTTTTTAAGATCATGAGAAATCCCACTGTTTGCAGATGATAAGCTTGATGGGAGCTTATCATCTGCAAGCAGTGCATTGCTGGTCTCTGTAAGATCAAGCATCAAGCATTGATTTCACTATACATTGAAGACATTTGGGGTTGAGAGCAAAAGATGAATATGAGATAATCTATAACAATTTCAGCTTTCATTTCCTGATATCTACATCTAAATGTGTTAAACAACTTAAAACATGGCACCTTTGGTGGCAGACCACCCAATTTTTAGGTGAGCAAAAGTATAGGAGCAGATTAGAGCAGTCTTAAATTATATAACACTTAATATTTGGCTGCATATCTCTTGTTTGGTTGCATGGCAATAACTGCAAAACTGACCACCAAACCTTTGCATTTTGTTTTTGGGTTGCTTTTCCAGGCTTGTACTGCAGCTTCTTTCAGTTATTGTTTGGTTTGGGTGGTTTTCTCCCTTCAGTCTCCTCTTCACGAGGTGAAATGCTGCTCAACTGGGTTAAGGTCTGGTGATTGACTTGGCTAGTATAAAACCTTCCCCTTTTTTCCCCTGATTAAGTCCTTTGTTGTGGTGGCAGTGCTTTTTGGGTCATTGTTTTTCTGCATGATGAAGTTCCTCCCAATTAGATTAGATGCTGTTCTCTGTAAATGTTCTCTGTATGCTCTATGCTTGTGCAATGGCTCTGATAGATTTTCCTTGTTTTCTCAGCTTCAAAATGGCTTGCTTTTCTCCCATAGACAGCTTTCTGGTCTTCATATTGGTTTATAGTTTGTAACAACACATGCAGTCTTCACTGATGAAATCTAGTGAGCCTATTGGACAATTATGCAATTATGCAAAACGCCTAAAAGAAGTGATTTTTGCTAAACGGGGCAATACACTATCTTCTGTGGCCAAGGTACTTACTTTTTCCACAGAAGGATATCACATCTATTGATATATCTGTTGGATAAATGGTTGATTTTTTTTTTTTTTTGTGGTTTTGTTCAAGTGTATCAACTTTATTAATAGGCACTGTTTCAAAAATGGTCAAATGTTTGCTTGTCTAAATATGTAAAAAAAAAAAAAAAAAATTAAATTAAATAAAAAAAAATTTACATGGGGCGTATTATTTTTTCACATGACTGTATGTTTGAGGGTGAGTATGTAAGTTCTGACTGGATGGACTTAAATCAAGAAGATGCACTAAATGGCCAAAAGTTTCACGTTCATATGTACCTCCTTTGCTGTTATAATAAGCTCCACTCTTCTGGGAAGGCTTTCCACTAGATTTTGGGACGTGGTTGTGTTGATTTGTGCTCATTCAGCCACAAGAGCATTGGTGAGGTCAGGCACTGATATTGGACGAGGAGGTCTGGGGTGCAGTTGGCATTCCAGTTCATCCTAGAGGTGCTCAGTTTGGTTGAGGTCAGGGCTCTGCACAGGAAACTCGAGTTTCACTTTCACTCCTTTTCACAACCTTGGCAAACCATGTCTTCATGGAGCTCGATTTGTGCCAATTTTCATGCTGGAAAGTGTTTAGGCTCAACCATGTAGTTCCAGTGAAAGGAAATTTTAATGTTATATCATACTAAGACATTGCTCAGCATGAGGGGATATCTCTGACAGATGTTTTTGTATGATATAACATTCAAATTTCCCTTCCCAAAATTTTGCAAAGAGCGTGCACTTCCGGGTTGTCATACTTGTTTACTTTTTGACACGTGTGTTTTGTTATGTTTCATGTCATGTCTCGGCCCCTGTCTTGTTATTGGTTGTCTCCCTCATGTGTCAGCATTATTCACAGCTGTTTATGTTTTACCTTTGATTTCATTGTATATTTAAACCTTTGCGTGTCTTTGTTCACGGCAAAGTATAGTTTCTGTGTTTTGCCACCAGTGTGTTACCAAGCCTTTGTTCTGTGTTCTCGTTTCCAGTTGATGTAGCTTGTTCCCAGTTTCTCAGTTTTCGTGTTCTGCCATTTCCCTGTCTACCCTGTTTGCTGATCGCCTTACCCACACCTGTTTTTGACCACAAGTTTTTCTTTACGTTTTGAATTTGTCTGCCTGACTCTTTAAATAAAAGCTTTAACTGTGATTGCATCCGTCTCACCCTGTTTACATCACAACATCCTTTACAATTGTTCGCTTTGAATTTTTTGAATTTTTGAGCACACACGATTCTTAGATTACAGAACTGGACTGTACACAAACTATATACAACCTCAATTCCAAAAAAGTTGGGACACTGTGTAAGATGTAAATAATAACAGAATGCAATGATTTGCAAATCTCATAAACCCATATGTCAGAAAGTCCAAAGCCTTAAGAGACCTCTGTAATGATCTTAACATCCTCGACATGTGGAGACATGTGTATCCCAAAGGTAAATATTTCACTTTTTATTTGCTCCACACAAGTCTTTTTCAATGATTGATTATTTCTTTGCTTCTAGGTTAGGATTGGATAGGACTACGTCGTGTGATATTGGACCAATTTCCTCTTCAGATCACGCGCCCTTAAGCATAGGATTTGAACCCCCTTTAGGGACCCCTATGGAGGCTAACATGGAGGCTCAATAGCTCACTGTTTAACAATCCAAAATTCTTAGATTATCTGAAAGTGGAATGGAATTACTTCTTAGAAACCAATGAGTCACCAGATGTCCATCCATCCATACATCCATCCATTTTCTGTACCGCTTATCCTACACAGGGTCGTGGGGGAACCTGGAGCCTATCCCAGGGGGCATGGGTCACAAGGCGGGGTACACCCTGGACGGGGTGCCAATCCATTGCAGGGCACAATCACACACACATTCACACACACATTCATACACTACGGACACTTTGGACATGTCAATCAGCCTACAACGCATGTCTTTGGACTGCGGGAGGAAGCCAGAAACCCCCGAAGCACAGGGAGAACGTGCAAACTCCATACACACAAGGCCGAGGTGGGAATCACCACATGTCTGCCCCTTAATCCTGGGGGAGACAGGCAAAGCTTTTATAAGAGGTACCATAATTTCATATGCTTCATCAACGAAGAGGGAGACTGCAAAAAACTGTTGGAACCAGAAGCTGAATCTTCAGAGTTAGAGTTCAGGTTTAAAGATTCATTAGACAAATGGATGTACAGAGAAATACAGACAACAAGATCAGCTCTTGATCAACTTTATACACAGAAAGCTGAATCCTCTTTATTTTTTGCCAGGTACAGCATGTACGAATCAGGAAATAAACCGGGAAGACTGTTGGCAAGACTACATATTGAAATCTGTGTTTTTGTTGTTGTTGTTGTCACCTGAGGTTATTTGTGGGTTTTTTTTTTTAATAGATGTTGGTGAGGACCACACAACTGTTATTTACACCCTCATAAATAAAAACATAGGATTGAAGGAGGGTGTACTTTCTTCCACCAATAACTGTACTGTATATATTTGGTACATTCACAAAGTGTCAATTATGGAAGATGCACTTTTCTACAAACCACTAGAAGCCAGGGCAACCAGTCTAACTGCATAAGCAAAAAAAAACACAGAGATATTTTTTTGTCGTTACATTTACATATTTAGTCAACAAACAAGCTCAAGCTTGCAGACAGTGGCAAATGTGACACAAACAAGCACCTTACTGAGCTGGTCACACAACTGTGCAGACCCCCCCCCCCCCCCCCCCCCAAGACAGACAATACAAACAACTGGATTCATTATCCATTCTCTTCCATGCCGCAAATAACATGTTTGATATAAAGCAGTTGTTTTCCAAAGCTAAATGTGCAAAATATGCATGTTTTTAATATATTTTGTGTCATTGCAGTCTGTGTTTGAGAGTCCCGGTCCATATGTGTAAGGAGCTAGAGGAAGTACACAGAATGATCCATGATTACATCCATGATTGAGATGCAGGCAATCGTTTAGCATCCGTTTTTTTGTTATGTTTACTTTAAGCAACCTCTGGGAAAGAAACTGAATTTGAGTCTGTTTGTTTAGGACTTGATGACCCTTTAATTCCTCCCATATAGCAAAGGGACAAACATTGGTCCTGGGTGGGTGGATGATGTCGGTAGCCTGTAGTCGGCTAGCATACACAATATCTAGGTTCAGGAGTTCAGAGCCTATAATCTGCTGTGCTGTTTGAACTATCTGAAACCAATCTTTTTGGTTTTCACCAGTGCAGCTAGCATTGAGTATGCTCTCTATGATGCTGCAGTATAAGTTTACTAAAAGCTGTGTAGGTATTCTTGCCTGCTCAAGTTTCCATATGAAGAATAGGCTTTGTTTTGCTTTCTTCACCAGGTTGGAGGTGTTGACGGACTATGCGAGGTCTTTTGTTATGCAGACTCAAAGGAACCTGATGTCATTAACACTCTCCGCCTCCTCTCCATTTATATGCAAAGGGGGATGTGTGATCTTCCTGGATCGCCTGAAATCTACAATCATCTCTTTGGTTTTTGTGGTGTTCAGGACCAAATTAATGTCCATACACCACTAAACTAGATGTTGAACCTCCTCGTTTCCTGATATGAGTCCCACTATGCTGTTGTCATCAGCAAACTTTACTGTATAGTTGGAAGAATCAATTGGGGTGCAGTGAAAAGTGAAAAGGGTGAATAGGGCTGGGATGAGCATACAGCCCTGCAGTACACCTGTGTTTAAGATATGGGTGGAGGAGGAGTTTGCATGTTGCAGTCTGTTAGTAAAAAAAATCCATAATCCATGAACAGAGCGAAGTGTCTAGTCCCCGGTTGCTTAATTTACATATGAGTTTATGAGTGACACTGTTATTAACAGTGGCTCGAGACTGGATGTGGGGATATGTGGCAACTGTGGACAGAGAGGACGCAGGTCGCACCAGCAGGTAGCTTGTGATGATTCTCACCTGTGTTTTAGAAAATAACACAAAATTAACACAATCAACTTCCCTTTGTTAACTATCGCCTGCAGGACCTAATGTCCTATATAAGTTAACTGATCTTTTCCCTGTGTTGTCAGTACAACCAGCTTACCTGCTTATAAACCCCTATACATTCTGTTGAGGCTACAAGCATCAAGAAAAAAACGGGAAAATGTTTATGTGGGCGAGCAGTCACATACGAAGCTTTCGGGACAAATAAAAGGGTGACATTCATTAATGTAAGTGGGTTTTTTTAAAACAGTTTTTAAACAGGTTGTTGATGAACAGTCAGAGCCAAAATTAACAAATCATGCTGACAGTGCTGCCATTTCTAACTATGGGATTTTAATCCAGTATTTTCTAGTGTATGAAGCAGAGTCATTTGGTCCATATTTAATAATAATAATAAAAAAAACCTTCCAGTTTAGGCAACACCCACTTTAGGTTTAAATCTAAATACCAAAAAAGTGCAGATATAGAGAGTGGCTTTCTATTACATCCCTAATCAGTAAGCTACAATCCATTTGAAACATTGACTACTGGAAGTTTTGGGACAGGCCCAAGATAGACTCTCCACTGTGCTTCCTGTCATACTCTGCTCCACTGTTTGAGTGATTGGCTTTCAGTTACATTTGTCTCTAAGCTTGCAAAAAAATCTGGTTATTTTAACATAGCCAAGAAGACATTGAATGACATATGAATAAGGCAGTAGGCTTTAAATGATCTACTAAAACATTTCAACTGACTTGCAAATAGGCTCATTTGTTGATTTTTAGTTATTTATTAAAATAATCATCAAGTTGAGGCAGAAAGCTGGATCCAAGTGCTTTACTGAAAATCACAAGGCAACAAGCAGGTCAGGACAAACCCCAGATGCAGCAGTATGCTCATTGAACTGCTGGATGTCCAGGTGGTGCTTCGAAAACAGTGTGAACTTTATAATAGGAGTAGTTTTGATGTGCTATGCAGCATAGCACATAGATTCAGAACAAGCCTGGTTAATCAGTGACAAACAAGAAGGAGCAGATAAGCAGGCTAAACTTATTGTCTGCTTGCTACACTGAGTCATCACTCAGGTTCCACTATATTGAGAATGTGTCTGTTCCCCGAGCTAAACAAAAATTTAGAAATACTCAGAAAGGTTTGTTTTAGCAACCCAATTAGCATAAAATAAGATCATACTGAATGCACACCCAGCACATTAGATCTGAAGCTAGAACTGTTAAATATTAGATCTCTTATGTCTGAAGCACTTATTGTTACTTGTTATTAGAGTTGTCCTGGTGAAATTCCCCCATTGGCCCTTATAATGGCCCCCTAATAATCTCCATCCCTGAATTGGCTACATCACTCTCCTCTCCACCAATAGCTGGTGTGTGGTGGGCGTTCTGGTGCACTATGCCATCGCATCATCCAGGTGGATGCTACAGACTGGTGGTGGTTGAGGAGATGTCTTTAATAATATTGCAAAATCACCCCAAACCATGTGGCAAAATGTGTTATGGTCTGATGAGACCAATTCCAAAAGTTTAATAAATCCATAATTCCAAAAAGCACATCACCAAAAGAACACCATACCCATGTTGAAGCATGGTGGTGGCAGCTTTTCTTCAGCCAGAATTGGGGCTTTTATCAAGGTGGAGGAAATCATGAATAGCTACAAATACCAGCTGATTTTAGGGCAAAACCATCAGATGTCTGCTAGTAAGCTGAAGATAAAAAGGAATTTCACCTTTCAGCATGACAGTGAGCAAAAGCAGACATCCAAATCAACAAAGGAATGGCTTAACCAAAAGAAGTCAAGGTTATTGATCGATGTAGCCAGAGCCTGACCTGAATCCAACTAAAAATCTGTGGGGGTGACCTGAAGCACGCTGTGCAGAGGAGATGTGTTGACGTATGAACGTTTTTGCAGGAAAGAGTGGGGAAATATTGGCAAGTCAAACTGTGACACGCTGATAGACTCTTAGACAAAAAGACAAAGAGTCTATCAGCATGTCACAGCTTGACTTGCCACAGCACAGTAGGTGCGTCAGCAAAGTATTAGTTTAGGGGTGTGCACACTTATGCAACTAGGTTATTTAACTAAGTTTTTATTTTTTCCTATTTTCCCTTATTATTTTTCGCTTAATTTTTATACGTTGTAATTTCAGATTGAGAGTGGAAAACGTTCTGGCACGGTTTATCTAAGTTTCAATTTTTTTCCATCACAAAAACCTGCCATTTTAACAGGGGTGTGTAGACTTTTTTATCCACTGTAGCATTGTAGTTCATGCTTTCGTCACCTCTAGGTTATTATTATTATTATTGTAATGCCTTATTGTCTGGATGTTCCAGTAGGTCCATAAACAAACTCCAGTTAGTCCAGAATGCAGCTGCTAGAGTCCTTACTAGAACCAGAATATACCAGTGACCACACCACCCCGATCTTATCCACACTGCATTGGCTCCCAATCACATTTGACATTGATTATAAAATACTACTATTGACCTATAAAGCACTGAATGGTCTCACGCCACAGTACCTGAGCGACCTTTTGATCATTTATGATCTGCCATGCCTACTTCGATCAAAAGGTGCAGGCCATTTGTTGGTGCCTTGAATAGTGCTGGCTACAGCAGAGGGAAGAGCTTTCTCTTACAAAGCCCCAGTTATGGAACAGCCTTCTAATTAGTGTTCGGGACTCAGACACAGACTCAGTGTTTAAGTCCAGGTCGAAAACATATTTGTTTAGTCAAGCCAATCTGTAGGTTTTACAGGCATAGAGTGTTGTGGGATGTTTGAATGAAAGCCGAATACCGCCCCCCCTTCACACATGCAAGATTGCTTGAGCAAGACTTGGCAAAGTGTGTGTGAAAGTTGGGGTTATTTCAGGACTTGTTATAAATTGGAGACAGGTTGTCTGTGTGTGTGTGTGTGTGTGTGTGTGTTTGCTGAATTGGATGTGGCACAATACACAATCAGGAGGCAAATCATTTGCAAACAATAATTCAGAATTTTTGTAAATAATGATTGTAAATGATAACTTTTTAACCCCACACTTATGCTTGCATTGCTCTTCAAAGACTAGACAACAATACAGACAAGAAAGTAGGCTGGCTATTATTTCTGTACCTATCTAAGTAGTTAGCTAATAAAAGCAACAAAAAAAGACCAAAAAGTCAAGCCCCTTATTTGTTTGCTGGTTTTTGGGATTTATTGTCTTCAGCTTAACACTGGGTTTGCAATACCGTCATCAATAATAACAAACTTTCTTCCGTGTCTAAAGTAGAGCTGGGTGAATTGACACTGAAGATACTGTATGCCTAGAGAGAGAGAGTTAATGTGTATTGCAAGCTTTACTCCCACACACCTGGTTAATGAATTTACCTGTTACCTGTTTTACCTGATTTCATTCATTATACCCAGTTCATTCACCTGTTTTGCCATTTTCCCATGCACATTTCTAAGCATTGTTTTCTCTGTTTGCTACAACAGGTTTGACTTTTGGCTTCTGGCCTTCATTTGTGATTCTCATTGCCCTGTATTCTAGATGTAAATATGAGGAAATGAAAGCTGAAATTCTGATCTATCGTCTCATATTCATCTTTTGATCTCAAACTGAAATGTCTTTAATATATAGCGAAAACAATACAATAGAATAAGCTTATAATCACCATGAAGAGAAAAGAAACAAAATCATGCGTTACCTAGATATTCTAACCTCCAGTGCAACATGATTTAGACTGATGTGATGAGTATCAGCTTCACTAGGATCAGTAATGAAGTTGAGCTCCTCTCAGAAATGGACACTGATGGTTGTTCTGGCTGCAAAGCAAATTCCAGGTTTTGCTGCTTGTAAAACGGCTCTCTGGGGAGTAAAATCCTCATCAATCCACTGTGCTGTTAAACTTATAAGAGACATTGGCCTGACGATGCTAGTCCAAATATCAGTGGTGAAGCTGAAGGCCGAAATGTCCTGCAACAGGTTCCTGATGTGCTTTTTGATGAGCAATGAACTGTGTAAGAGCTTCTGTTATTTTTACTGCCCGTGGGTTGTCTCTGGACATTGTCTCTCGCTTCTCCAGCGTTTGCTGCAAAGTTGGTTGCTGCTGTTTCCCGCTGCTAGCATTAGCAAACTCTTTGCACTCGGCGTTATGTTTGTTCTTTAGATGTTTAATCAAATTGCTTGTGTTAAATGAGCTATTTTTTACCCCTCCTCTTGACAGTTTAGCAGAGCATAGTTTGCAGTCTGCTCTACTTTTATCATCATCACTTATCTCCAAATTGCTGACATTGCTCCTCTTGAGCATTGCTCAACTGGCGAGAGGTTAGGCTATGTCACACTGTCATAAAGTGGTATCGGTGCGGTTGTATCAGGGTAGTTTTACAAGTACGAGTACATGAGCACAGTATCGGGCCGACACCCAAGTACTGGTATCGGTATTGGTGCATCCCTACTTTGGTTTTCTAGAACTCAATTATAAATCTTGTATGGTAGCACTACTTGTATTGCTCTCCACTTGATATACCGCTTTGCTTGTGTTTCTTCATTTGTAAGTCGCTTTGGATAAAAGCATCTGCTGAATGAATAAATGTAAATATAAATAAATGTACCACAAAACTAACACATTGCACGTGTATGACTATACCACTCCTATTTTTATTGGTAGGAGAGCCCCAACCTAAACTTTTCCCCACCCAGGCAAATCAAATGAACTTAAAGCCAGAGTACACAAAAATAAATTTTTATTTGACAGCAAAGTAAGACACACAATTTAACCTACCAATGATCCACCAAGGAATATTGTTGCTAACCTCCCGATGCTAGTTCAATTATTAAATCTCCTTAATAATCACATGAGCCCATGTAAATACAATATTGAATTAAAATACAACACTCATACCAATGAAATGATACAAATCACATACGGGGTTGCACATCTTGTTAGTTCTAAACACCTATCAGAATGAACCACCACCTGAATAAAGGATGTAGAAAGAGGGGTAGCACATCTTGTCAGCTTCAAATGTCTGTGGTGGTGTTTACATCACAATCACAAAAGTATTATATTGGTAAAGACTCCTTTTTTTTTTTTTTTTTTTTTTTTACTATAAAATACTATTTTTGGGACCATTTTAATTTAAGAAAATATTTTAATTCAAGATAGATTGATTTTTACTTACATTTCAGATCCGAATTCGTATAAAGGCAAGGTACTGCAGAATTATGGGCGGGTCTTCAGATATGCCATAAATCCAGCGTAAAAATGTTTTGCGCATGCGCATTGCCAGAACACACCACTGTTTACCCTACAATTCAACTAACAATGTCTATAAAACGTACATTTTAGACTGCATGTCAGGATAAAACAACCAAACAATTACCTGGCTAACACAGATCAGCGACACTCTCAAACAGGAAATATAATCTTCACCCGTGCACCCCAGAAGCATAATATACAACATTACACAACCTGTGATGTACCAGGGTGATCCCTGTGATGTTCCCATGAAGAACTGATCAGATTACTCACGTTTTAAACTCACAACAGCCAGGCACATGAACACAGCTCCTTCCCCCAGAACCGAGATCAAACGTGAAGTGAGTGTGCCTCGTGAGACTTTAAAAATGTATTTATTATTATTATTATTATTATTATTATTATTATTATTATTATTAATATTATTATTAATGCCAAGGTATCAAAAATACATTTACATAGCAAAATGTAAAAATTACATACAATGAAATGATAATGAAAGCAAAGCATCATTTATACATATATGCATATACATAAAATAAAATTAAAAAAAACAGAAAACTTTACTGAAATAAATTAAAAAGGTATTTTTTGGATGTACTGTTGGACCTCACTTCTAAAAAAAACAAAAACAAAAACAAACAAACAAAAAAAACAATGAATAAGGGATTTTGAGGAGTGAATTTACTGCTGTGAATGTGAAATTTCTGCCAGGAGCAATAATAGATTAATAATAAAGTATTCGTTATATTGAGCTTTTTGTACATTAGAGAAGCCAAACAGTACATCCTTAAAAAACAAAGAGAAACCCAGAAGCACATTGCAGTTAATGAAGATGCATAAACTGAATAACTGTTCCACAACAAGTAAGTAGAAATGGATAAAAAGTATGATGTGTTGTTCTTCAATAAATTAATAATTGTAAATTATATAATTATGTAAATTATGAATAAATGATCAATAACTTAATAATAACTCTTGATCCTTCTAATCAAGCTTGAACCCCAGATCCTTCTGATCAGTTACCCAGAGCCTTAACTGTTGAGCTGCCACTGTATACTATAAAATACACTATATACAGTGTAGACTATAAAAATCAGCTATTAAGTCTTCCCAAGTCAAATACTGTGGTTATCTAAAATGTTCTGATATCTTTGAATAGCAGTATGTGGTAGGAGTAATAGTCTTTTGAACATCAGGTTCACATTGCATGGGAATCTGTGGGTCTGTTATAAACATCACAAGCTTTGAAATGAAAGGTCATGTACAAAACCATGGAAGATATTCTAAAAAATGATTTAACTGGAGCCAGGCCAAAGAGCACAGGATATCCCCCAACACCACCCCTTTATCAGAGTAAAAATAATGCCAGAGGAACATGTTCAGTTATGAAACTCTAAAATACCTCATACAAGCACCACAAACAGTGTTACTGCTGTGCTGCGAAAAATCAACCACCTACATAACATCTGGTTGGTGGTCCTCTGGTGATCTCTTTCTATTGTTAGATGGGGAGGCGCTACACCTACACAGTGACCTATACAGGTGCATTTAAAAAAATTAGAATATCATGGAAAAGTTTATTTTTTCCCCCAATTAAAAAAAAGTGGAACTTTCCTACATCTTTCATAAAGTTTCATAAAGTATTTTGAGATACTGGATTTTTGATTTCCATGAGCTGTAAGCAGTAATCATCAACATTAAAACAAAACAAAAAAAGGCTTGAAATAATTCACTTTATGTGTTAGAGATGCACCTGTATAGTGTCTATAGAGTAAAAAATGGTTGTATATGTGTAATAATAAAGTAATATA